>PVIU01008310.1:18250-84456 GCA_004026605.1 Ondatra zibethicus
CTCCCTCCCTCCCTCCCCAGGCTGTTTTACAGTATTTGGTGCTGCAAACTCTGCAGGCTCTCCTGGAAGTTCCTCCTGCCTCTGGCAGTTTGAGGACCACCAGAACCCTGTAATTTTCAGTCCCATTGCTTTTCCAACTAAGGCTCACTGGAATTCTGCACCCACCACCGGCAGAACTGGCAGTAGCAATAGGTCCCTTCCTTCCTCCACCTCTTGCTTTATTTCCATGACTGAGGATTCATCTCAACTGTGGTTTCTCACATTCTGGCTTTGCTCAGAAGAGCTCAAAACAAACACCCAGAGTCTCACTCAGCCTGGGATCCCTGGCCCGTCTTTGTACTTGGTGGACCACAAAGGCAGCCTGCGCCAATCATATATGTCCTCCCCTAGTCTCTGGGATGCTGGAGATTATGGGTTTAGGATCTTGCCTACCTCACTTGTGGAAACCGCACCCTCCCCCTCATAAATCAAACCACATAGCTGTTTATTGGCACTTTGCATTTTCCCAGTGATCTGGTAGTTGGAAGTTGGAAGTGTGGCCTCTGCTCTTTTCATGTTCTCTTCACTTGCCTGTGTCCCTCTTATTCCCAACATGCTAAAAACTCTCTCTCCCGCCTGTTGCAGCAGCCTCTTGCTGCCTTCTATTAGCTAAGCCTGTCTTGGGGTGGGATCCTCTCTCCACCTGGGAATCTTCTGTTTCACTCTCCTGTTCAGAATGCCCCACTCTTCTGTTTGTCCTCTCATCTCTGTGCCATCCTGCCCGAGGGGGCGGGTCCCTCTTTCCTGCCCAGCTGTGCTGCTGCTTCCTTCTCTGTCCCCAGTCCCTCGCTCCTCCACCCCACCCCCAGGCTGTGGACTGGCATTGTATGCTCGGGATGCATGTGTGAATTGTGAATGCTGTGGTCACACGTGTGTGATTCTGAGTGCCTGCGTCCTTTATATATGCCTTACTAAGGGCATATGGTTTAGAACCTATAAGGTGCCTTGAAACACATAGGCAGGCGCCATCTTTGCTTAAGGTAATCATATGATCACTGCCATATTTTTAAGGTTGAAGGAGATGCTTCACCACCATCTTGACTAAGGGGGAAAAAAAACTAACAACATATATTTGAAGCCCACTGAATGGCTATCTTATTTTTTTTCCCCTGAGCTCTTTAGAGGTTTTATTTTGACACCAAAGGAGCTTCCATTCAAAATTATTATTTTTAAAGCTAAACCTGACAGGAACGTTATGTAAAGTCCTCTTCTTATGGAAGCTACCAACCTATTGTAGACTATTGAGGAATGCAAGTTAAGAGTCATCTTATACATGATCAAGCTCTTTAATTGTGGTCATGTTGGGTACTGATGCAATTAATTACAGGGATAAAGCCTTAACTAGCCACTTGTGTGTTTAAGACAAGTAAGTAAGACAAAGTTTGCCTACATATATATACCCGGTAGACTGTCCTCCAATATTCAGAAATCTGGAGAATATGGCATTAAAATGTTTAATTATTAAAAGCTTTTCATAAAAGAGGGACAGATTAGCTCCTGGCAACACCCCTTTTTCCTCCAAAGAGGATGGATGAGAATATAAGAACCTCCACACAAAATTTACTTCACAAGTGAAAGCACTAGCCACTGAGCAAAACTGCCTTTCACCTCAACTGCTGCAAAGATCCTCTTCATACCATGGACAACAGGACACTGGGAAATCAACTGCCTGCCTCAAGTCCTTCTTCCACAGAAGCCAGCAGGATCTGGAGCCTTGCAGGCCTACCTCTGCCAGCAGAAAACAGATGTTGCCCTCAACAATCATTGAGAACCTCAAGATGGTTGTTTAGGTAGCCAATCAAGTAAGTCTCTGTCATTTTTATTCAAAAACTCAGGAAAAATTTACCGTTCTCAAGAACTCTGATGCAGTTTTGACAGATGGTAGGTTTGTCAGTTTAAAAGAGACAAAGTCACAAAACAGATTTCAGCATGACTTCTTATTATTCCTCTGTTTAAACGAAAGGTGTTTTAAGATGTAAAGCTTAAGATGTGAGGATCTAAGAATGTTCCAGGGTATAAGAAAGTGTTTTAAGGTGTGCAAATGCATGTTATCAGACTTCTCTCTCATTGTGCTACTGTTCATAGTCTTAACATTAAGCAATAAAGTTCTGATAAGCTATTAATCTGACTCTGACATGTATTAAACACCAAAATATACCACTATCATCATAGTCACAAGTTTAAGATTTTAAATTCCCTTTGGTGGTTTCCTAATTATAGATCTCAAAGATACTTTTCAATATACCAAAAACATCTGTCACAGTCATTTCTATCATAAATAAACTGCCGTTTATACAGTGTAAATTTCAGTACAGATTATAAACAGTGGAAATACTAATGTGTCTGAAAGAAATGATTTCACAAATTCAAAGAATTCTTGTAAGTTCCAGGGAGTCGACTTGGAGGATTCATTCACCTCAAACAGGTCAGTTCTACTCCCTCCCTCAATTACCAGGTCCTAAGAGCCTAAGTCTCCCCATCTTTCTCTGGTCCTGACACCCTCACCCTCAGTCACCAGGACCTAAGTAAATTTTTTTATCCTAAACTTAACTGTGTCCTGTTCTCTGTCATCTCCTCGTGAGAGACATGGAACAACTCCACAAAGCCTGGAAAGCAAGCAGTAAAACAACCAGCTACCCTAGGATGTGGTCAGCATTCCAGCTTTCTCAGGTCCCCCAGAGATGATCAAGGCCCCAGATCAGGAGAGAGCAGTCTTGAGAACCTGATGCCCCCATTCCTATCCCACCTGCTATCCCCTTTAATCTCCCCACCTTTTTATAATAATAATAATAATAATAATAATAATAATATGAAAATGTTAGGATTAAGGCATTATGCTGGCCTGTCCCACCACCTGACAGTATGCACCCAGGCAGTATCCTGGCCAGCTCAGGGTCCTATGGCTGCTATGTCACTACAGAGACTATGCAGGTGCAAAAGGTCCCTTTAAGAGACAAGTTCCACCCACTCTCTCTCTTTTTTTTTTTTTTTGGCTTTTCCCTCTTCACTGTCTGGCTCTCCTACTTCTCTAGGACAGCCATGACATGACACCATACTGGGTGCAACTCCTAAAACCCGGCCTGGCACGAATAAATTCACAAGTAAGTCAGTTATTGCACTTCAGCTAGACCAGACATCATGGTTTCTTCTTAATAAATATTGATTAAATTATAAATGTACAACAACTGTGTTCAAGATTATTAGTGTACTAGAACTCGGAGGGTTTAAGAACAGAATTGTGTATGAGAACGAAGCACAATAGTGGTAAGATTATTAAGACACAGATATGTGGAAATGGCCAAAAGAACACCTCCTCCCCCATCCTTTCCCATTTCCTTATCTTGCAGTATAGTCACCATATGAGGCTGGTAACAGCCCAGTTGTTGCCATGACAACTGACTTTGTGGACACAAACTTTTAGCTGAGATGAAACCACATGATGGAGAATGAATTGTTTGACCAAAGCCTATTGGAAATAATTACAAAGATGACAGAGGAAAGAATTAACCAAGTAAATTGGTTTTGAACAACTGCATCTTCTTAGGCAGATAAGAAAATGGAAGATAAAGTTAAGTCACAGCTAAGAATATATATCTATGCTGAAAAGAAACACAGAGTTAAAACCTTTTTCTATTTTTTAAGGAAATTAAGGTAAGTGAAAATTGATGTGGAAAAAATATCACCACTTAAGACACTTTGGTCACTTCTAATTCAAGTTAAAATGGGACTAGCCTAGCTTAGCCCAAGTTCAATTTTTTTTCTGTATAATTGGAGGGTTCTTGAAAACGTGTGGATAAATCTAATATCTCATAATCAAATCATAATTCAAGTGCACTGGATGCCTTTAAAGGTTTGAAAAACCCATCTATAAATCATATAATTTCTTTGCTAGACATCCCTTCAAGCTCAGATCTTATGAGATTTTAAATGGTAAATATTTTCAAAGCCTGATTCCCCCAGGGACCGAACTAGTATCATTTAATGGGCTACTTTCAAATGCCATCATCTCTGCGGGTCTCAGTTTACCAGCATGAAACTAGGAAGAACGACATTGGTCAGACACTGACTTCCATTTGCCAAGCTCCCTGCTTTTTACAGTCTGTGAGTTTAATTCCCAGAGAGCACCCATCAATCAAATACTTACCGTAATAGTTACCTAATCAACCAAGTGTTTTTCTAGAACACAATCCTTGTGCCATTGCATTACCGTTCCCATGAATACCTGAGAATATCAGCTCATAAGGAAGAAAGGTTTCTGGTGAGCTACAGTGTCAGAAGTTTGCTTGGCCCTGTAGCTTTGGGCCTGTGGTGAGGCTAAGCACCATGATGGGAAGCCAGGGCTGGAGCTGAGCTGTTTGGTGTATGATGGCCTAATACCTTGATATATAAAAATGGAGGGCGGGGCGCAGCAGCATAGAATGTGTTCTCCTCATCCCCAAATCCCATGAGTTCAAAGGCATCCAAAGTGACTTAGTGTTCCTTCACTGGGCCACCATCTAGAGGTTCTCCCATTTTCCAATAGCACTGCATGGTGACAACCAAACCTTCTGCACATGGCTTCGGGAGGACTTTTAGTAAATTCCCTCCTTTCCTACATCTATCCTTTCATGTGTGAACATGTGCAAAGTATGTGTGTATGCACGCATATGAGCATAGTCTTATTTGTAATATACATGTATGGAGGTCACAGAGCAACAAGGATCAGTCCTCACCTTCCACTGTGTATGAAACAGGGTTCATGTGCTTACTTTACTGAATATACCAGGCTAGCTGCCCTCTAACTCCTCACCTTTCTATGCCCCATCTCTCCTAGGAGTGTTGGAGTTACAGAAGCTCACACAACATATCCTGTTTTAAGTGGATTCTGGGAATTCTAACTCAGGTCCTCAAGCTGCAAGTGCTTTTTGCCCACTGAGGCATCTCCCCAGCCCAGTTCCCATTCTTTATCACTGTCTGACATAGTTTTGTTTGTTGTTTTTGTTTTTTACTTGTATTGCTCCTGGATCAGGTAAGAGATTGGTTTGTTGTTTTGTTCAGTTTTATAATTTATATTTTGACAGTGCCATACATGTATATAACAGTTTCAATGCATGTCACTCACTAATACCTTGTGTCATCCCTGCTTCCTGCTGAAATCCTACTGCAACCCAGCAAGTCGGCCTCCTATTTTTATATCTTGTGTGTGTGTTTAACCCACTGGTTTTAATTTGGGTTTCCTTTATGAGCTTGGGCAAGGGTTTCTTAAGTGGGACATGGTCAATTTGTCAGTTGCTATGCCACGGAAGACAGTAACCCACCCTCCCACCAACCAGTTTTAGCTGTCAGTAGTGTATCAAGCATGGATGGGATGCCATGAGCCCTTTTCCCTTCTATGATGAAATGTTGGAGAAACTAGTCTTAGGCAGATATTGTGTTAATAATGATAGCTGTCTGGGTTCGTGAGCAGACTGGCGATGTCCACTAGACACTGTTTCAGAGTACCCCTCCTCATCCCTGACTCCAGTATTTGTCTGCCTCTTCTTTGGTGGTGTTCCCCTGAGCCTTGGGAAGGGAAGGGTGTAGATGTCCTCTTTAGGTCTGATGGCTCCATTGTCACCTTTTTCTCTGCACTTTCTTCAGTTGTGAATCTCTGTATTAACCACTGCCCACTGAAGAAAAAAGAGACATCGCCAATAAATGCCAAGGACTACAATAATCTGTGGGTGTAAAGGTATATTTAGAAGACAGTTTGATGCCATGTCCACTTAGCAAAATGATAGTAGCAGGCTCTGCCCTAGGGCCTATTATTTCCACAGCCACAGGTTCTTAACCAGGTTTATAGTACCAGGTATGAGGTCCCCCTGTGGTGTGGACCTTAAACACAATAATAAAGCAGTTGGTTACATCTAAAAAATGTGTGTTGTTATTGCACCAATGGGCACATCTAGCCAGGCTGGTCATTACTATAATTCACAGGGCTTACAGCTAACTAAGACTGTTAAGGTCTTTTTTACCCCTACAGTTTTCCGCCACACCTTCCTACGGCTGCTATGCACACTACTGAAGGAGAAAAGTTAATATCAGTCTTACTTGCCTGCACATTCTGGCAGCTATGCTGAACCAGGCTGGCAAGACATGACTATGGGTACATTAGTGGCAAAAACATCATGGTATAACCAACTACTCTATGAGTAGATTTAAGGCCCCTCTGTAAGACAAAAATTCCATACCTAGCACTATTATCAAGGCCAAGAACCTGTGTCTAGACAGGTCATTGGTACTAGGGGAGAATCTATTACCACTACTCTGTTAAATGGCCACAGTTTTAAACCGACTCTTAATGATTTATTGTTATACCGGTATATTAGTGCTTTGCACTATCAGAGAAGTTTCTTTCTTCAGTAGATAGTGATTAACACAAAGGCCCACAACTGGCTTAGGTGCAAAGAATGAGAGACTGCAAAATGCTCAGGCCTAAGTGGGACATCAATATCATACCACCTCCTGCTGAAGCTCAGGGATTGTTGCTGAACAGTCGGTGAAGAGATGGTAAGAGCCAGAGGTAGGAAAAGACTGTAAGGGGATTGTTTTCTGGATACAACAAAGGTGTACACATGATACAGTAGTTGTAACAACATGTACAAGGCCTGTACGGCTCAAGTCAGATAGGATCTAGCATGAAAAAGAGGTGGCAGTCTTGGTCCCACCACTAACGGATACACTATGGGCAATTAACAGCTTCTGGAAGAGTGAGAGTCAATTTGCTTTAAGGGTCCTTGATCCAGTGAAAAGCGAAATTTCCAAAGGTAAATGGGCAGCACAAATTGGACTTTTTTTTTTCAAAAAAGACAGAAAGTTGAATATCTAGGAATGTGAGGGTGGATTGAGGAAGAGTTGGGGTACAGAGGGTAAATATGACGAAATAAACCGTACAAAATTCTCAAAGGACTAATAAAATGCCAAATAAAACCAATAATAAAACCAAATCTTATTTAAACTATGAAAAAGTCTTCTGTAAGCATCATATCATATTCTAGTAATATATAACCTTGAAATATCTATATTAATAAATCAAACCCTTTTGACAGATTTCAATGAAAGAAGAAACAGCTTACACGTGAGTGTGTCCAAACATTAGCCTGTTGGTGTTGGTTCCTAACACGAGGTGAGACCGGAATTTAGTTTAGGAATTCTACATGACAAATGCCTATATGTATTGATATTGGGTTAATTTTCAAAATCTGTCACAAGTCCAACAGATGACCTCCATTTTCACTGAATAGTCACAGTTTCTCTACAGTTCTCTAACAATGCTTAAAAAATGTTTCTCTCTTTTTATTATTTAAAGTTTTGAGTTCTTTATAGAATGTGGATAATAATTCCCTGCTTTATAAATAGCTAGCGAAGATTCTTTGCCCATTTTATGTGATCTCTTTACTTTTGCAAGTTAGTTCCTTTGCTTATAACAAAGTTTTTAATTTGAATAAACCCCATACTCTCAGTTCTTTTTTTTCCTGAGCTATCACTGTCCTAATCAGGATGGCCTTGTGCATATCTATACTATGAAATATTTTCCCTTAAGAATTGTAACACTTTAAGTCTTAAATTAGGATATCTTCCACATTTTAAATGATTTTTATAGGAATTAAAGTCTTTTCAAGAACTGATGCTAGAAAAACTAGATATCCACATGTAGAAGACTAAAACTAAATCAGTTTCATTTCTCCAACATTTTTTTTGACATCTTTGTTACGAAGCAAGTGTTCCTCTGGCTTAGATTTATGTATGGGTCTTCTATTCTATTCCATTGATCTATATGTTTGTTTTTGTGCCAGTACCATTCTATGCCTATTACTATGATTCTGTAATTTGAAATCAAGTTTTGTGACACCTCCATTACTATTGTTCAGAATAACTTGGGCTTTAGAGGTCTTTGAGTTTCCATGTGTTTAGGATTATTTTTCTATTTGAAGACTATCATTGGAAGGTTGGTGTTCAGTCTCTGCCCATCCATTAAGGCATATCACTAACTGTCCTTGTCACCTGTATACTTATCACCTTCCCTTTCCTCCAGGCTGGCAATCTCTTTGATCCCCACCTTCTCTTGGGAATAGGATATAGAAACTGCTCAACTAACCAGGGAGGTCGGGAAGGCCAGAGAATTTTGATATCTGGTTCATGGTTCACTTCTTACCTCTGCCTGTCCCATAGGCCCCAAACTCCCTAATGCCAGGCTATTTTGGGTCCCTCAGTCTCTCAGCTACTTACAGTTAGAGTATTCTTTTCAGAAGTAGATCGTTGCCCCTCCTAGAGTAACTCCATATGGTCTTCCAGACCTTTCGACACCACTTTCTCTATTCCTTACTCTAATTTACATGAACCAAAGCACACTACAAGACCCCAAATTTCTTGCAGAAGTGAGAAGAAAGGGTATGAAAATGCTTAAAATCATTCCTGTTGAATAAATTATCTTCTTAAAGATTCCCCAGGGCTTTTTGATGTAGACTCAATTATCAGAGAAGCACAGAGCACCAGACCCAAAGAAAGGGAGAAGGATTTTAACCTTAATCTGCTGGACTTTAAAACTCAAGGTCTCACCCTCAAGAGGGCACAGTCTCCTTTCTAGGCCTTGCACAAAAATTGTTTAGAAAATGCTCGACAGAGACCTAATAATTACCAGGCTACAGAGCGGCGCGCAGACAACGATGGTTAAGTGGATTTTTCAGCGCGACAGTGAGGCTGTCAGACAAGTGGGGGAGGAAGCCCGGGAGCCCTGCATTTGCAGCTTTTTCAGAACATTCGAACAGCTTTTGAAACTTTTCACTTAAGGAAATTAGAGGCTTAATACCAGCAACATAGACTGTTTCTCGGGAGCTCATCTGCCTTGAATCTGCAGCAGCTGTGTGCAAATTAATCAGCGATTTGCAGGCTACACAGAGCCGAGCTGGAGAAAACAGCTGGGCATACTTACGAGCGTTTGTCAGGAATGTACCAGCATGTTCGAGGGTACCTTCTTCGCCGAGTGTCATTTTGCTGGCAAAGAAAAGGAAAGAGCGAGACAGATCCTGGCAGTGTCTGGAGGATTAATGAAAGCCTGGCAGGGATCTGAAGCTCAATATCTTTTCTCCCGCTAATTTAGGCGGAGATTTATGAGAAAGGGTTTGGGGAACCAAAGCGTTTCTGACTCGTTGCTGACGGGAGGCTCATCGGATCACCACAGTGCCCGTCGAGTGAGGAAAAGTGTTGCCTGTGGCACTGTGGCAGAGCTGTGACACCCAAACTGGGTTTGATTTGAAGCATCGTAGCCAGAACTGTCCCGTATCTAGCTGTCTCCCTCATGGGGGTTTCTTTCTGCAGCCAGTACCCACCCAGGTTTAGAATAAGAATAAGAGGGAGCACTCAGAAAATCCACAGTGCATCAAAGGTAATAGAGCAGGTCCTGACTCGTTCTCATCTTTAAATACAAATCGAGAGAGCACAATGACAAGAAATCACCAGCACACACGGGAAGGGGTGTGGGAAACCCTTCTGAGAAGGCTCCTACGATGGAGACTAAACGTCTGATTTGGTGCTCATGTGTTCACTTAATTTAATCTGTGTGTGCCTTTGTCATCACAGTGCTCTGTTGCTTCGAGAACGCTTTCAGTTACCTAGTTGGACAGGGGCCTTGTGAAATATCAAGCCTGAACACATTTGTTGGATACCTAGGGCTATGTTTCTGACATCAGTTTGCAACCTAATTATAGAACCTATAGGTTGTTTTACACTCTCCTTTGCTGATGAACTCTGAATTCTGCAGTTATGGAACTAGCACATAGGATACTAGAACCCAGTAGGATATTAGAAAGCGACCTGGGCCCAGAGAGTAAACTTCCAACAAGATAGAACGATGTCAAATTTCTCACTACTAGAAAAGACGAGAGCTCCAAACTAAATCTGAGACACTCTGGCCCAGCATCCTAGAATGGTTGTAAGACCAGAAACCTAAGAAGAAAGTAATAGTGTATGAACTAGCTGATACCATAGATTATAATTCTAAGTAATACTAAATAGGACATGCCCATATACTCCAAATTACTTGTCACTTACATGGTATTCAAATTAAACTCATCACTCTGTGTCTTTATGGTTTATATCTGACAACCTGACTATAAGTAAGAGAAATGAGAACTACCTGGACATTATTTAGATATGACCATGCTGAAAGTTTATCCCTGCATCTGCCACATATCCATCTACACTGTCATCCCTGCCTTCCCATCCCTGACTTCGTGAACAAAGTTTATCCCAGCATCATATCTAGGTGTCTGGTACCAAATGTTTCTGTTTCTCAACTTACATTCAGGGGAATGTTTTCAAAATTAGATATAATATCAGTATTTTACAAAGCTTACCGGGTTCTTTGTAGATTTCATATGTAAAATTGGGTTTAAATATGTAAAATGTGTTAAATATACTTTTTTTATCATTTTGAAGTGTGTATACTTTCATGCATTTCTGCGCCACTTAAAAAAGCATCAAGATACAATTAACTAACCACTCCACTTTTGTTAGTAGTGCTTTATTTTCTCATGTGACAAGAAGTTTGAGACTTGGGGTGGCATTGGTTCAATGGTTTATCAAGCTCAAGACTAAGGCTCCTCTGGTTCTCGGCATCTTTTGTGATAAAGGTGATTGCCACGGCTACAGCTTCAACCTTCAAGTTCACTTTCCATCAGGAAGAAGAAGGAGTGTTACCAGCTTGTTTGTCCACTAGCTGGGAAAGCAAAGCTCACTCTTAAAGCCCCCTATCCAGTCCATGCCACATAGATACTCTTTAGACAACAAGAAGGAGGACAGCTTAGATGTCACGATCACCGTCTGCCATGTGAGACAAGGGCCTTACCATCAGCAAGATCTTATAAACAGGAAAGGAAGTGAAATGAGTATTCATAACTGGGAGAATCCGCTATACTTGTCCATTGTAATTTTACCCTTTACTGGGGATGTTTGTTCTCCTTGCAACCTGGAAAACTACCAGAATAGAGTTGAGTGGAAGTTTTGTTTGGTTTTTGTTGTTGTTCAAACTTAGTTGATTTCAGGTGAGGTATCAAGAGTCAGTAAGTCAATTCTACCAAACACTTGGTGTTGGTTTTTGTTGAAGAAACAGGGTGATTCCGACTCAGTGAAAGACAAGAAATTATGCACATGGGACTGGCTGGGTCTACCAGGGCTGGTATGAATGCTGCACTACCCAAATCCTGTCTGGAAGTGTGAGCATAATGCAGGTAGGTAAAGGCCTAGCGTACTCACCAGGCTACTCCCACCAGACAGGCTGTGTGAACAGAACTAGGACCAGGTATGGGGGTTAAGGTGAAGTTCCAGGAAATTTACCAGGCTGGGATAATGAACAGATTGAGCAACCAGGCCTAGGCCTAGAGGTTGGGAATGATAAGGGAAGGCAAGGTTTTTGGAAATTCCCACACAGTTTTCCTATGTTTTGGTTTCCATTGAATAAACATTTCTATGAATACAAACCACACCAGGCACTTTCCCACTCATTTTGTGTATCTTAATTTGACTATAAATACTAAAATTCTTTCAAAGTTGCTACAAAAACTTTCTTCACTTTATTTCAGATATCACTAGTGGAAACCTTACATATATCTAACACTTTATAGTTTGTCAAGTCCTTTCATATGCACGACTTCATCTGACCTTTGCTCATGGATCATTACACAGATATTCATAGATAAAAGTTCCAAGGGTCAAAGAGAATGAAAAGCCAAAGTAAAAGCCAGGTCCAGAGCTTCCAACTCAATGATCTGTTCGAACAGCGTCTTTACCTTCAAACATATGACGACATGACACATGTTTATCACTAAAGTATCATGTGGGCAAAGATCTGTAATCTTTGATACTTACACTCTTCCAAGTATTTATCCTTCTGATAAAAATTAATAGAGAGGAGCAAGAGAGACAAAGGGTAGTGGGCCCTATATGAATCCTGTCAATGAATTTTTTCCAAGCAGAGTGATAAAAACAAGCCAGGAGAAAATGCTAAAAGGTTTTAACATAGTTGGGGTAGGTGAAGTAGTGACTTTGGAATCAGCATGGAAAATGTAAAGCTTAAATATGACCTGTGGTCTGAGGTTGTACACACAAATGTGCGCGCACACACACACACACACACACACCCTGTGGTGGTTTGAGTAAGAGTGGCCCCCATAGGCTCACAAGTTGGAATGCTTACTCATCAGGGAGTGGCACTAATAGAAGGTGTGTCATTGTTGGGGTAGGTTTGGACTTGCTAGAGTAAGTGTGTCACTGGACATGGGCTTTGGGCTTTTAAGGACCCAAGGCAACTATAGTGTATTTCTTCCTGCTGCCTGTTAATCAAGATGTAGAAGTCTCAGCTACCTTTCCAGCACCCTGTCTGCTTTTCCAGCACCCTGTCTGCCTGTGTGTCACCAGGCTTCCTGCCATGCTTCATAGCACTAGACTCTCTCTTTCTCTCTCTCTCTCTCTCTCTCTCTCTCTCTCTCTCTCTCTCTCTCTCACACACACACACACACACACACACACACACACACACAGAGAGAGAGAGAGAGACAGACAAAGAGAGACAGAGAGACAGACAAATAGAGAGAGAGAGACAGAGAGAGAGAGACAGAGACAGAGAAAGATGGCCAGGGAGAGAGAGAGGGAGAAAGGGGGTGCGATTGAAGAGAATGCCTGGCCTCCTCTCCTTTCTTACACTTACATTAACTCAGAGGCAGACTCCAAGAAAAGCTGCCTCCCTGCTCACCTTGCAGATTTCTCTTTTCTCAAGTGCTCTAAAAGGCACTGCCACGAGTGCTTCAAAACATTATAAAAACAACTGGAATGCCTCTTCCAAGGGGCAGAAGAGGAAATCAATACATTCTGATTTTCTCCCCCATTAAACCTTCAATGACTGAAACAGTAGTGTAGCTGGGAGAGTTTAGGAGCCCAACCACCATATACTAAATCCTTCTTGAAGATCATAAGGCCTTTTGTAGGTGCCCATTGGTAGAGTTTTCAGACTTTTAATGTGTTCAAAACTGTGCCAATAATTGGAAAAAATAAAAAGCACTTGTGTAAGTATGAAGATAATTATTTGTTGAATCATATGGCATAATAGCTAACATCCCTTTTAGCAAGGGAACTAAATGCTACAATACTGTTAAAGTTCATAAACAAGAGAGATTATTGAGTGAAATGATGCCATGAAATTGATGAGGGAGGACTGTAGCAGTGCTGTGGATGTTTCCAGTGATGTGACACATAAATCGTGTAGATGGGAAACCTCACAGACTCAATTATCCTTGAGTTCTTTTTTCTTTGTCCTACCCCCAAGCCCAACCTATGAGCAAACACCACTAGCTCAATTGCCAGCACTCATCCAGGATCCATCCTCTTTGTCCTGTATCCACTATAGCCACCGCCAATCACATCTACAAGCTGGATCCCTGTGAGTACCAGACTGATGGTCCTCCATCCACTCGTTCTCATAGTTTCTGCCTACCGCTCACGACTTAAATTCCCCAGTGACTTCCCATCTCCATTTGTTTCCCAGGAGTTCTGAAACAAAGTACCACAAACTGAGTAACTTTAAATGACAGAAATGTACTGTGTTATAATTTCCCTAAGTGACAAGTCTGGAATCAATATGTTGGCAAGGCCACTGTGCCTTTGAACCCTGTAAGAGGGCCCACTCTGACATCTTCTACTCTATGGCCGTTTTCCTGGACAGTTTTAGTGATGAGAGTGATACATGTACAAGGTCAAGTGGCATTGTCCATGCAGCATCCCTCATCTGCTGTCTCTGGGTGTCTGAATTTGGGCCCAACCCCTCCATTTTTATAGGAACACCAGTGACACTGGATTAGGATCCAATACAATGATACCATTTTAACTCAACTACATGAAAAAGGGGCACTATTTCTAAATAAAATCCAATTTAGAAGTTCTGTGCTTCTTTGGGATGCCCACTTATCTTTGGGACACAGTCCAATCAACGAACACTAATTTTGGTTACCTCTAAGAGTATCTCCTGAAGTCACTCTGGAACAATTTTTTTTTATTCTTATGAACTTGATGGAGACTTTGTTACTTCTGCATATATGGCCTTCTACTCCCAAAGAACCCTTGCTCAGAGTTTGTATATGACTGTACACTCACATGTCGCCTCCTCAGTAGACATACTTGCAGTGGAGCCCCAAAGCCTCAACAATCGAAAATTTTTCTCTCTTTTTGTAGTACTGCATTTTGGGCTTTGGGATTTAATCATGCTGATCTCTACCACTACAAATATGAGGAGCATTTCTTAAGAAAAATAAAAAACCACAATCTCACATGGAAACAGAGCTCTGGCCTTGCAATCAGCCCAGATAGAGGAGGACCCTAAAGCTCACATTTTGTCCTTTCCCTGGTAAAACTGCCTTTCATCCTCTGAGGGGACCTCTCTAAGGACCTTGATCCAAAATCTCCAACACCTTGTCCCTAAGGTTACCCCACTTAATCTTCTTATTTTTACTTATTTATACTTACCACTTGATTTGATACTTATTAAATCTGAGCTCATTGAAAATATGTTTTAATATATTCTCCCCTAAGAAGTCTCTAAAAAATAAAAATCTCACTGATTTCTCCCTACTAAAGGTCAAGTCATAACAAAGTGCTTTATACATAATTGGCACTTAGTGATTATTGTATCCTGAAGTAGATGGATGAATTAATGGCAATAATAACAGTAGTATCATGACTGAGTCCTGTAGTTCTCACTGTGATGTATCACATATCAGAGATGTGGAAATCGGGAACCTAGTTCAATGTGTCCAGGCTATCTGCAGGTAAAACCCTAGACATGGGCCCGGTACTTTGGATCAAGTTTCTATGAGCTGACCCCGACACTATCCTGCCTGAGGTCCAGTGGCTCAGTGTTCATCTCTATATGTCAGGAAGGCAAGTAGGAGATGAAGGTTAAAGCTGTTATAGGAACGTTGACACTATGATTTGCTTCTTTTTCTGAATGAGAAGAGTATGCACAATTGTGAAAAGAATAACCAATGTGTTGTACTGAGGTATTTTGATCTCTGCTGATGCACCGAGTGCCACTGTAAGTTCTCGGTGTTAGAAGAAGAAAAATTTTCTATTCTTAAATAAAAATAAAGACTTTTGTGTTCTTTCTGGCATAAAATATACTTCATTTGGCTTAAAATATACTTCATTTGGCTTCATTTCCCCGATACACTGACAGTCCTTGTAGGTCTTGGTTCTTAATATCAGAAATAAGAAAGGAGGACTGAAACAGAAAGCAGTCCCCAGTTTTTCTGAAACCCAACAGCAGCAGACGATCAACATAATTGGAGTAGATGAGATAAATGCAAAACATTGATGGGAAGATGAAGAAACAGTGTAGTTTTAGCAAAACTATTCTGTATGATGCAATGTCTCCCAGGAGCCTTCTTTGAAATAAGCCAACAGATGACTGCTCTGTTTTGTAATCTTTCTTTAATCCACAGTAACAACCCAGGATCTCAGATAGATGCAGAGAAGTGTTCCCTTTCACCAGCATCTGGGCCGAAAGATGAATTGCATCCTGAGAACAACCACATTCCCAGAGGTGACTTCAGGAAGATGAAGTGAAAAGCACAAAGGCCAGTCCATCCCAGCTTTGCGTTTTTATGATTCTGATGATGGGAAGGAAACTCCACTGGATAATTAGAGTTTCTCTGGCTTTTATTTGGCGGCAAGGAACCTGAGAATGGGAAAGACAACACAAATCCTTCTTTCTTGATTCAGTTAAAATTGCCTCCATTAGTTGAATTTTTCTTGGCAGCTATGCACCATGTTGTAGAAATATTTACTGATGATCACATGTATAGTCTGAACTCAGAATGCTTCACACAGGATATACAAAAAAAAAAAGAAGAAAAAAATCCATTTTAAAAGGGTGGTAATGAGTTCCTAGGTTTCCTTCATGAAATGGATCGTAATAGAATGGTGTTTAAGGACATGGAGTTTTCTCTTTGCATTGTCAGCCTTGAGCTACTTTTACATTATCTCATTATAATTGCAGCTGAGTCCTGTGGCCTGCCCAAGCTCAACAATTTGTTTCTTTCTGATCCAGAAGGCATGGCAGAGAAATTACAACTGAGACCCCATCCTAGACTTCAGACACTCATACCATAGGTACCATTTGGTGTTACTGTGAACTCAACAGAAAACTTTCTATTCTGATCCTATGAGGTGATTCCCTCATAACGCCAAGCATATTGCCCTGTGCACTACTAAAAAGTCTGCACCGAATCAACATGTCTTGATGGAGATGTCTAATATATTCTTTCTCTTGCAGATGGAAATAGCATCCTTTGCTCTGCTACCAACAGAACTTTTTAGTGCAGCGAATCCCACAAATCTGGAACTGTAAGGCCCATAGTTAAATCAAGCACAAGATAGCCCTGGAGCCAGTACTCCAGAACACTATCTCTAGAACTTCCAGCAGTATATCTTCTACCTACTTCTGTAAATTCTTTGTTACAGACCAAAGCAATACAGCAAATGATGCTATGATTGCCTCCATTTGTCTCATATACTCTCCAGAAACCAGACTGTCTTTCATGGTGGGTTGTGGAGTCCCTGAGAGCAGAGCTCTATTTCCTTAAATTTTCAAACCCTAACATACAGTCATTCCATAAATGCTTCTTCATTCATTTAGAAACCATTCCCTGAACTACTACTGTCTAGGATACGGTAGTTATAAAAGCAGATAAACACCTTGTTATCCTGCAATGTAAGGATGAATCTTGGTGTCAGCTGAAGATTTAAATAAGCCAGTCATTGCAATCTGTCATTAGGACTATGAAATAAGCCATGTGAGACCATGGATGATCGAATGAATGGAAAGAGACATCACGTTGCTCTTTCTATAGGCAGGCCAGCCAGTCTGCAGTGTGAATTGAGATCTCAAACAGAAGGAAAAGTTTTGTGTTTTACAACATCATTATTTCATTCCAAGGCACCAGAATACAAATGGACAATCCCCTTACTAAAGACTGAATGCATATGCCCTGATCTTACTCCAAACTTCTCCCAAACATTAACAGACATCTGACACATCATCGGTGAGACGTTTTGCATGTACGAAGGGAGAGTAAGGTATTAAATTTCCTGTTGAATCCTTCCTTTCTGTTAGGTCTACATCTTGGAAAAGCTTCCACCAATATAACCTTTTGCCAAATTAGTTGAATGAAATACACTTTGGGGCATTTAATATGAAACGGACAGTTTCAAACTGCTTTACACATGTTGGAAGTTTAAAAAGTTGTTTGTTAAGTACTTTAGTTATAATTCATTTAAAAATCCCATTATGTTTGGTTACACAAGAGTGACTTTAATACACTTAAAGATGCAGTACTCCTTAGCTGTGACATATTTATAGTCTGAACATTAAAAGGTTTATAAAATAAGGCTATATTTTCTCAGTGTCAAACATCCCTCAATGAAGACAATTATTCAGTCTGCTTGTTTGTAATTAGGTATGAAATAATTTACGATTATGAAGATAAGTGAGCAGAAATTTCTAGAATAACTGCATATTGTATTTTATTATTGAAAGATTTCTGTAATCTTTCAAGGGCTTCAGGAGTCATAAATTGCCCGGATCTGATTTCTCCTGGATTTCTTGTGGAATTAATAAACATATGGATCTAATCTAAGAATGTGTGTCAAAAATAATGAAGGGAACAGCTTCACAGAAACTGAAAATGAAACAAGATCGACATAAACTGACTTCGGTTTGGAGAACAAGAGCAGCGAGCTGCCTCCACACAACCCTGTCGGAAATGCAGCCCATGCTCGAATAACCCAGTACTGGAAAGGTTTCATTTTGACGCACTCCTTTCTTACTGACAGAAACCAATAACAATTTCGACATGTCATTCCCACACCCTATTGGTGACTTTCTGAAGTATGGAGATGTCTAAAAGGAAAGGACAGAATGAAGTTAGTGTTTCTACTCACCCGTGATAATAAAAGTCACTCATAGGAGACAACAATCTGTCTCTCTTTTTGCTTTTCTCCCCAGTTTTAAAAGAATAGTGAAAACACAGCTCCACTATTGGTTATGCTTATAAAGATTCTGTCCCACAAGTTTCTCTCTCTCATTTCCCAATTAATATTCATCCCTTCTTTCCATGCTTAAGCTGATACTGTGAAAATTTTACTAATATTTTATAGCTTCTCAACCTTCTCCAAATGTTTGATGTAACTTCCATTGTCTTTCCAGAGTAAAAATAAATTTAAGAAAATTTCATATAATTTTTTAATGTCCTCAGAAATACTTGCATCATCTGATAGTTTGCCAAGAAGCAGGGACCAGAACACATGAACATTACTCAGTCTCATCCCTTAATCTCCCTGCCATCTCAGAGACAGCCTCTATAGAGCCTCAATCGAGAAATTGTTAAGCCAATTATATGTGAGTGGATCAGAACTTGGCTACATGGAAACAGACTCTGAACAAATCATTTCTGCCAACTTAATAGTCAGAGAGTTTTTACAGAGCACTTGGCCTGGGGCTACAGATGGAGATTTCACGAAACATGAAGACATGGTTTCTAAACAGCAAATCTAATCAGTTGTCAGAGTGGAGCTGCTGGCTCTGCCTTCCTTCACAACTAACCTTGACACACTCCCTTATGCGGGATCATTCACTTGCCACAGTCAACTTTCTCAGTGGAGACAACTCTTATCTGCAACCCCTCAAAAGTTCAGAATTAGGCTGCCAAAACGGAAAAGGTATATTCTGAGGTGTTTTGCAACTGCAATATTGTAAAGATTATAGGCAACACTATTAATCCACTTTGCTTCATTTCAGTGATGGTATTAAAATAGTGTAGGTGATCAGGCTACATTTAGCAGCCAGCCTGTGCTGTAGGGGTGCTTGCAAAGGCCTCTGTGGACTTACCAACTCCAAGAGATCATTTGGTGCTATCTCAATTCATTTTTTGATTCCTCTCTCTTCCATCAGACAATGTACACAAAACACCCATTCCAGCATGATGATCCAGAACTGCATCACATAAACGCAAGCATCTGAGGTATCCATATGTTTTTCTTAAACGAAGGTGACTCACATATGTCAAGTGTATAGTGCTAGCTGTTAAGTGAATTGAATGTTATTGTCAATCTCTCCTAATTCTTTCTTGAAGATTCATCCTATTAGTGGGTACTGAAGCAAGACATCAAAGGCATGGTGAATGCTAGCAAACACTGGTATGGAAGGAACCCAAGATATCTTTTGACCCAACTAACTCTGCAGTACAACAAACCTATTTGCATCCACATTAATTATATTGATTAGAATATTTTTAAAGAAAGAATACTTCACTGCTTTGTTGGTTATCTCTATTGAGATGCTCTTCCTTGGAGCCAGAACTATAGGAACTTGTAACCACACTTTGGATATGGTCCTTTAAAACAAAATATGTCAGGTCTCCTGCTTTCAACATTTAAAGACACCTACTAAATCATCTTCAAATTTCCTTTTCTCTGGTAAAAGTCATCCTGTTTTCTTCAATCATTTCTTAAGCAGCCATCATGACTGCTATATCCTTTGTTATTCTGGTAACCATCCAGATAGGTAATAATAATCTCAAAATGCAGTACCCCAAATTGAAAGCCGTATTCTATAGATATTCCTATGGTTCCACAGCAATTGGCATGCCTCTCCATGCAGGGTTAATGTTATGAAACACCTTTTAAATTAGCCAGAGCAGGGGTCTACATTTTATGCTTGCTCTGTCTCCTTTTTAATTTACAGTGTGGGCCACCAGCCATTAGTGAAGTGTGGGGAATGTGATTGTTGCCAATAATTGACCATTCCCTGATTCGGGAAATACATGAAACTCTAATGGAACCATTATTCTTAAAGCCACAGGATAAATAACGAGAGCAGTAAAGTGATGCATTTGCAGATTCTGCTTATCGCTTTTTACCAAAAAGATGAGTAATGGAACTATCCATCATCACTTTATCTCACATGATGATGTACAAAGTAACTACCTAAAGATGAGATTCTTACATTAAATATTTAGGAAGGAGCATTTATCGTCTTGTATTCACATACATTCCCAGGGCACATTCACTGCTGAAACATCTAATTAATGTATCAATGTCAAAGAATTAGATAACTTTGGGCATTGTAATAACAGTTTCCATGACAACCTATTGTCCTTGCACACTTATTGTTGAATTATATAACTGCACATGGAACTGTGCCATAGCGAGAAAAATAAATGTTCAATCATTAAGCAGTTTCAGTAATCCAGTCATGTGAGGATCTGGAAAAGGAAGTGGTTTGGTCCCATGTTCTGTGTAATCTCATCTACAAGACTTCTTTTATGATATTTCTTTTTTTAAAAAAACTTGCTTGCCAAATTTAAAAAGGGTAAAAGTTATGATTTTATATGTGTGTATGTATGTATGTATGTATGTAATTTGAATAAAGGTGCTAATATCTATTTTAGGTACTGATAGCATCTCTTTTTGTACACATCCAGCAGTAGAATAGCTAAGTTCCTGATAATTTTATTTTTACTGGTTTGAAGATGCTCCATAGTATTTTTATGTAAGAATGATATATAAAAATTAGCATGATCATCTGCCAAGGGCAATACTCCTGAGTTAATTGTTGTGTAGAAATAGAATCAGGATATGTTGACACAGAATTAACAAAGGTAAGATAGAAGATTATCAAAGCTAAGATAATTCATGAAATAAAGCTGCTGTACTCTGTACATGACCCCAAATCCATGTGTTATAAACACTGTGTCTAGAACAACAAGGTTGAAGGATAGAGTCTTTTAGGATGTGTATGTCACTCGGGCTCTGCCCTCAAGAATGGAAAAGGATGTCATCATAAAAAGGTTTTGTGGGAATAGATTCTCTCTCTTCTGTTCTTCTATCACATTAAGACAAAGTATCACTCCCATTCTTCCCTCCAGCATTCTACCACGTAAGGATACGGCAGGAAGATCCTAACAAAGACCAGAAGCTAAAGCTTTCATCTTGGACTTCCCAGCCTTCGGAACAGTCAGAAAAAAAATTATTTTCTTGACAAATCGCCTTTCTGTAGTGTTCTGTGCCCACCGCACAAAATGGGCTGTGATGAATGATAATCATGACAATACTTACGGGAAAAAGTGCCATGTTTGTATCTGGGAACTTTGCAGATAGGATTTAAAACTTCTGGGGTAAGAGTACCAATTAGAAGCTGCCTCTGCACTGAATGAAAGGTTTGGTTAATAAAGAATAATATGCTCTATCACACACACACACAAAAGAACATCCAAAGCCATGAAGAAAGTTAATGGGGCAGCAAGAAAGCACAAGAAACAGAAGAGCAATGTAGAGTGAAGGAGTGGGGAGTGGACAATAAGTAGCTCCAGTCATGGCTTCCTGCTAAGGGTAGAGGAAACAAGCCTCGTCCAAAAGGCCAATCAGACAATGGTGGTGTAAAGAGACTAACAGTCTCACACAAAGAATAAGACCCTGTTTCTCATGAGCCTGGGTCCAGGTAGAATATTTGATAATACAAATATCACCATCACATAATGGGTCAGTATTTGAAAAGAAGATTATGTTGTCACTTGCCGTGTGTGCGAGGGTTGTGGTTGGGCACCATCTTGGGAAGAAGGCTATTCAGGAAGAATGAGCTATAGCAGAAGCCTGATGACAAGGAACGATAACAAGGCAAGACTCAAGAAGACAATGTGCTAGAGCAACTGGGTAGGTGACCACATGCTAGGCAGCTGTGGAGCCGAGGAAGGCCAGGCGAGGCCAGTGGAAAAGCCGGCCGTGATAGCAGATTCCGACAGTGAATGCTGCGGTGTTCCTTAGCTCTGCGCACTGTGGTTAGGAACCAACCTGAGGATAGCTGCAAAACTGACAGCCTCAAGCCAAAGAGCAACGGACAGCCTGACAACTAGCGCCACCCGTGTGTCACACATGTCACTGCACTACAGCTCAGGTCTGGAAGAACACTTGGCTCCTGTAGCATTTTCCCTTCCACAGGATGTTAAGGCTGAACTCCATCTAAGACCACTGGCTAGAGTTCCAGTACATATCTCAGTGTGTTTCTCAAGAGGTATGAACTGTGGTATCTCTGGAGCATTGGAGAAGCTGAGTGTGGATGGCAGAGTCTTCTGGTATGCAAAGAAAGCCCCTAAGAGAAAAGAACTTTATGAAATATATGACTCTTCCAGGCTCAGCACTAGCCTAAACAGCAGGAAAAGGAAGAGATTCAAATTCAACTGACCACTCCCTTCATCAGACACACTCAATGTCAGAGGATCCAGAATGAAGTTGGCCCAAAACTTCATTTTTTTATTATTTACTTTTTTCATATCTTTACATTTTATTATGAATTTTGCTATTACATTTTAATCAAGTATATTCTTAATTTTATTCCTCTTCTTATATTTGTCTAATTATTTGATGTACTTTTTTCTTTTTAAAACTTTTTGAGATTTTATTTATTTTTTATGTCTATTAGTGTTTACCTGAGTAGATGTCTGTACACTGGGTGCACGCAGTACTCATGAAAAAGCAGCCAGTGCTACAAGCCGCAAAGTCATCTCTCCAGCCCATTTCTTTAAAACTGTCCTTCAGAATGGCCACACTCTCGTGATCCTCCTTGTCTGTCTCTTCAGCACATACTGTGGGCATGCACCATTTTTTGTTTGTTATAGTTTTTTTCACATTTTGCTCTTCTCTCTTTTCAGAATGTTCCTCTCCATCCTACTTATTTCTCCCTCTTTTTAACCTTGGTTCTCCTTTTGGTTTCTGCCTTCACTGCCCCATCCTTTACTGCATTCATTTATTTTATTTTCACCTTAAGTAATTTATACTCTTATAGCTTATGCTGCTATTTTTATAATTTTTTGTTCTATGATCATTGGTGGTATGATTTTTTTAATTTAATCAACCTGAGGTATATATTCATATTTGGTTTCTTTCTCCTCTCTACATTGTAGTGGGGATTGATCAATAAGATGATTACATCTAAAACAGAAATACATTTCCACATGGACAGATGTGCAAATTACAAGACAGAAGTACAAGAAAAATAAAAAAGCAAAAAGATTTGTAAAGGCTGATTTAGTTGAGAACAAGTGAGTGTTGCCTGCAGGAAATACCTCACTAGCAAAAACACACAAATATAAAGTAATAGGATGGAAGCAGATGAACCAAGCAAATGGAACTCAAGAGAAAAGAAAAAAAAAAGAAAGCAAAAAAAGAAAAGGAAAAACAAAAAAGTAACTATATTCATATCTGGTTGTAGTAGGAAGGCTGCTAGTTTGTTCCCAGCCACTTAGCCCTGACATAATCACACAGAAACCATATTATTTAAAGCACTGCTTGGCCCATTAGCTCTAGCTTCTTATTGGCTAACTCTTACATCTTAATTTAACCCACTTCCATTAATCTGTGCATTACCATGAGGTCGTGGCCTACCAGCAGCTTCAGTGCTTCTGTTTCTGGTGGCAGTTCCATGGCTTCTCTCTGACTCTGCCCTTCTTTTTCCCAGCATTCAGTTTAGTTTTCCCCACCTACATAAGTTCTACCCTATCAGGCCAAGGCAGTTTCTTTATTAACCAATGGTATTCACAGCATACAGAGGGGAATCCCACATCATCTGGTAGATTTCAATCCAAAATTATAAGAGATTTTTAAAAATATGAGCATATGCATGAATGAAAAATGTTTAAAAAATGAGTATATGTATGGATGGAAAAATGCATCAAGTAATAACAATTATAAATATGTATATATCTAATATAAGTATATGCAATTTCATAAAACAAATGCTACTGAACAAAAAGGGACAGTTAAGTATATATACTATTGTGATGACAATTGCACTTCTCCAATCTCATCAATAAATAAACCATCCAGACGAAAGAATTAAAGTCAATAAAGAAACTTCAAAATGAAGCATCATCATAGAACAAATGACCCTTGCAGATATCTGAAAAATCTTTCTCCAAAACCCTGGAGAATCATTCTTTTAAGCAGCCCATGGAGCTCTCTGTAAAAAAAAAAAAAAAAAAAAAAAAAAAAAAAAAAAAAAAAAAAAAAAAAAAAAAAAAAAAAAAAAAAAAAAAAAAAAAAAAAAAAAAAGTCACATTTTAATCAATAAAGCAACTTTTAACAGCTACAAAATAATTGAAATAGATCTTATATCACATTAGATAAAAGGTACAAAAAGGCTGGAAACCAAAAAAATAACAGGCATTAAATGAAATAGAGTTATGGACCCAAAGAAACCATATCTACTGTCACCCAATTTTCAGCAAATATGCTGGTAGGGGGGAAACATGGGGAAGAAAAGACAGACTCTTCAACAAATGATATTCTAAACTGATAAACATATATAGAAGAGTTAAGCTAGATCTCTACCAGTCACACTGTACAAAAGTCAATTCAAAGTAAATCAAAACTCTTAATGGAAAACCTGAAAGTCTGAAATTTCAAGGGAAAAATGGAGAAAAAGTTTCAACATATGCATAAGATACTTACCAGTAGCTACACTAGTGTAGATATAGCCATATTTAAGAAGCAAGTTTTCTAGTTCCGGAGAGCAACAAAATGCCACTCTGCTTGTAACCTGAGATGCACAGAAAGAGATCCTTCACTGTTGAGGCTAGACATGAGACTGCACCCTAGCTTACACTTTGATGAGACCCTAGTGAAATCTTGGAAAGAAGATTAAGATGAACCATGCCCAGACTGCTGATCATAGAAACAAGAAGGCATTAAGTGGCTATTGCTTTTGTGAATGAAATAGGGTTTTTTTTGTTTGTTTGTTTTGTTTTGTTGTTGTTAGACGGCCATAGGAATTGAGCACATTGCTCAAAACTGTTTCCACCTCTGTTGTGCAATTGTATTTCTGGTTGAAAAGACTTTTCCCCAGAAAAATGAATCATACTTTTACCAAATGTATCTGAAGAAAGGCTAATAGTCTTAGCAATTGAGATGCCAGACGCAGAAGGATCAGTGGTTCAAGACTACCTTTGGCTACATAAGGAATTCAGGGCCAGAAGACTAGGCTATATAGCATCCTGACTCAACACCAACTACTACATCAACAAAACAGCCTACTGTATCTGAGAGAAATGTGATCATGTAGCAGAATTCTGGCCAGTGAGACTTAAGTTTAAATTATGTTAGGACATCCTAGAAGCATTCCTAAGTAAGAATATACTCTTCTTTATCCATTTGTTTTCCTAGCACACAATAAGAACACAATAGGTGGCTATCCATCTTGAACCACAAATAAGGAGGCTTGATACCAGATAAAACAGTAAGTTGGGAGAAACCAGAAACAAAGGTGATATTCTAGAACTACAACATCGGTTCTATAACTCTATCTCTAGCCGGTTTTCCTTGAATCTCTTGTACATGGCAGATCTAATTCTGAATTCTACCTCTAGACAGGGTTCCCTGAATCTGTTGTACATGGCAGATCTAACTCTGAAATATTTAACTTAACTACATTTGTGTATATCTTAGAATGGTGAAGATAAATATTAAATGAGATAACTTAGTTGATTTAACTCTAGATACATCTTAAATAGAACTAGAAAATATAGCATAATGGCTCCATATTTGATATCCACCAATACTGCTAGCAGAATCAGTCAAAAGTAGAACAGGTCTTATAAAAGAGATTTCACATCTCTTTAGTCCATGCCTTTGTGAAATTAAAACACCCAATTAATTCTATCTGCAACTGAAAATATGTGGAAACAACAGTTCACTTGAAAATTTTAAATCTGCTGTTTTATAATATAAAACTATTATCCTGTGCCCATGAATTAGAGTTGTTGATGCCTGAAAGGGCACCAGTTAGACTGCTATCCTATCATTTTAGTGTTGCAAATATCCATGGCTAACGTTCTTCTTCAAGTGTGTATTCTACAGGTGAATGGAGGCAGACTAGTGAGAGAGAGAGATAGGGAAAACACACGATGGTACTTAGCAAAGATGTTCAAGTTCAAAGGCTCATGATGGTGAGGCCAAATGAGAAAGAACAGTCTCCAGGGAATAGCAAGGGCACCTATTTCACAGTGTTCACCAATCCCCGAATCCTGCCAGCATACGCTCAGTTGAGGAGTTTCTGTGATTGAAGATACAAAGATGAACTAGAGAAACCTCACCTACTGATCATTTTGGCAGCATCAGCAAGCAATGCTACTTTCTGGCTTGCTCCCCTCATGGCCTGTTCAGCTTGTTTTCTTACAGAACCCAGAACCACGAGCCTAGGGATGGCACCACCCCACAATGTGTGTGCCCTCCCCAATCAGTCACTAATTAAAAAAATGCCCTATAGGCTTGAGTACAACCTGATCTCGTGGAGGCATTTTCTCAGCTAAGGCTCCATCCTCCTTAATGACTATACCTTGTGTCAAATTGACATATAGCTAGCCAACACATTTGTCCTGAAATATTTTGGAGAAAATTATTATACCTGCTTATACTAAAAAAGATCGTTCAACCATACACATGCATTACTCTAAGATGTTACAGTGTTCTGGAGTGTGGCCTGTTTGCATGAGCCTACTTAGATGGTGATATATTTCATGATTATGCACACCTGTGACAGATATGAGCATTTATATGCTCATAACTGCAATATGGGTAGCCACAGCATTTTACAGCAATCCACAGGACTTTTCGAAAATCAAAACTTGCACAGTTTATCATCAAAAAGTATGCTTGTCTGGTTTAGATGTTCGGAAAAATATTCTTGTGCATGCACTTAGCAACAGTAGAAATATACATTGTGCCTTCACACTAAAAAATAAAACACTGTCAACAACAATGTTTTGGATATACCATATACATAAGCAGAAGGCTGCAAACTTCCTTTCCAATGCCCATATCCACTCTAGTAAAGACAAATACACTCTTGCTGGTAGCGAAAATATTATCTTAAAGTCTCAGTAACTATGTATAGAATTAGACTGGAGTCTTTAAAAGAACATTGACCACCATAGAACCAAGGAGAAACCTTGGTTTGAGGCTGAGAATCAATAGTGTAGGGCAAGAACAGACAAATTATTTTGATTGATGAATAATTACAGTTACTCTGGTGCCACTGGCAGCTGTGCTAATAACATTTCTAACAGCTAATATTTCTTGAATGGTTACTAAATGAACTGGTCCATCTACTAAGCACTTTCCATGCTCTTGTCTTTTAATTCTCACAAACATACTGCTATAGTTTTACAGCTAAGTCACCTGAAGCTTAAAGATATATGGTAATTTGCCATAAATAACAAGCTTCAGATTTGAATTTAGGGACCTTGCTTGCCTTGAACGCCAGATCATTTTTGTTGGCTGGTGGGCAGGAGGCAATTCATTCCTCGTTGGGTACAGAAAACCATACAATGGAGACACAGTTCAAGGCCACACACTGGTCCGCAGAGATGAACACGTGTCTACTATACAGTGAGAGGTGCTGGGGTTCTGGGGTGCTGGTGTTTGAAGAACATGCTAATCTCACAAGGTTGTTGTTCCCAAAAGCAGATCAGAGCTGTAGAGAATGTGAATGTGAGCATAGAGTGGAAGTGGCAATCAGGCTCAATCAGGCTCACTATACAATGGTAACCAAAATGAGTCCAGGGACCCAGAGCAGATCTCACAAACAACAGGTTACAAGAAGTGGATTTATTACCTATATACAGGTTGCAAGGGAAAACACTAGACAAGCTTCATTACAAGCTTGTACCCATGAGTCAAGAAAGGAATCTAGAGCAAATCCATTTTCTCTGTCTGTATCTCACTTGCATTACAGCTAAGGGACCTAAAGAAGTAACCCACATTAGGCTTTATACACACGTGTATGCTGAACTAAAGCTGAATTGTAATGCAAGACATCAAAATTCATAGAAAATTACAACACCCCACCTAGCTAGCCCTCCCTATCTCAGAATTACATCCTCAGTGTTTTCTACATATGCTCCTGAGAACAACACCAAATAAGACAGGGAAAACTGGATTGGCTAAAATCAACCTCAGTAACTGTCTTATAAGGATATCCTGGAAATTTTGCAGTTGGCAGGTGGATAAATAAGGAAAGCTGGAGAGATGGTAAGCTAGTTATGCACATGCAAGACTGGTGAAATACAGATCATGTAGCAGTATAGCTTCCAACACAGATGTGGAAGTTCATGGTATAGCTATCCTACATCCAATGAAATTATATAGATCTTTAACTGGATGTTTGTGTTTCTTGAGCTGATGAGATGGACTAAAGCAACCCTTTTTTTCTTACCCCAATCTCCTGCTGATTCCACTTGGTAAGTGGCTAAAGACAGATAATAGATGATTGATTGATTAGTGGATAGATATAGATGACTGATAGATGATAGATAAGTAAATGACAGATAGATAAATAATCAAAAATTATATATGTAGATAGAAGATGGACAGATGGATAGTAGATAGATGGATAGATGATAGATAGACATACAATTGTCAGTGAAAGGTTTAGAATAGTAAAACTGTATTAGAAAATTACTTTTATCTTTAGTTGTTGTTAAATATTATAATTCTATTTTTTCTTCTTAAAAAGAACAGTAAGGTCATGGAACTCAGTCATTTTTTTGTCATTCATAAAAGTACCAAATGCCCATAACATTAAAATCCTCAGATGCGCAGGTTCCCTATACAGAATGATAAAGTATTTGCATATATCGTTCACCTCCCCTGTATACTTTAAATCATGAATGGGTTACTCATAATACCTAACATGATATAAATGCTTTGTTAATAGCTACTATACTGTTTTGCTTAATAACAATAGAATAACTGCACTGTCCAGCATGGCTGTAATTTTTTCAATTTTTTTTTTATCCAAAGTTGTTTGAGTATGTGCAGTAGGACACACTGATATGGAGGGTTGACTGTCCTACCAGCTGTCCTGGTCCAGTCAGGCATCTCTCGGTACCTAGAGTCAGGATAAAGGCATTACTCTTCTAGAGAATTCATATAATACACATCCATTGAATATGGCCCTGAATCTTCTGTCTCCTACTTTACTTATCAACTGGCCCCAATTAGTATCAAATCATCACAGCTATAAAAGGCCTTTCAGCCAGGCTCCTAGAACCTACAAAAACTGAAGAACTGATATTTCATAAAGGTGCACATGAGAGGACAGAGCCCAGCATAGACACTTCTCCACACTCTTTGTGTCTTTAGTGATGCATTGTAGAGTGCAGGTAACTGGGCACCTCATTTTTATAATGAAGAGCAAAACCTCTTATGAAAGAGTCTAATTTCATTTTCTTTCCATTTTTGTTTATTTTTATTCTATTTTACTTTACTTTTCATTCAATTTTTCCTTTATTAAAAATAGCTTTTCTATACAGTAATTTTTATTATGGTTTCCCCTCCCTTAATTCCTCCAAGATCCTTCCTACCTCATGCCCATCTGAATCCACACCCTTTCTGCCTCTTGGTGAAAAAACCAAACAGACATCACCTTCATCCTGTATGTTCCCTTCCTTCTGACATTTAAAGCTCAGGCTGAAAGGTAATTAGCACTCCTAGACCAGCAAATGCTGGAAGAGTTAGGATCTGTCAACCGACTTCAATGTAGCAGAAGCTAAGACAAACAAGGACTCTTTGTTGCTTTGTGAACGTGACAACACAGATGTCCCTGACTGTGTGGTTTTCCTGTACAGCCCCACTCCAAGTGGTGTGTCATGGACCCATGCTCCCTCCAATGCAACACCCAATTTCTCTAGATTAGTTCACCTTAAGCCTTCATTTGGAGGCCACTGTAGCCCATGAATCAGTGTCAATCCAGAGGGTGCTTGTTAATGGGCTGCCATGAGGTCAGTGCAGACATCGGGGGTAAACGTTTGGAAACTGAGAAGTTTCACTTTGCTGTGGTGTCTAAGAACATGGTGAGTGGATTTTTCTCAATCAAAGGAAGTACTGACTATTTTAAGTATGGCCCAAATCACCTGACCCTGCTCTACTGCAGATTAGAAATTTAGGAAAAAGTTAAGCTGGTGTAGATAAAGCTATACCTTATCAAGTACATCCAACTCATGGCCTGTGGGTCACATGTGGCTCAAAAATGAATGTGACCCAATACAACACTGAAAACCTACCCAAAACATTGTGAGGTGGAGCAAGCTGTATAGATGGTAACATCACGTGCTAATATCAAAAAGTTGGACACCCCTGTATGTCTACACACTCAAAGAGTCTTCGTCAATTCACTGGCAGATTCAATAAAGAAAACGGTAAGTTCTCCGTGAAAGGATTTTCAATTACACACTTCGCAGTGACATACATTGCTCCTGCCCAGTTCATCGGCTGTAAGTTGTTCTATTTCTCCAAAAGTGAGAATGGAAGCTTCCTACTTTGAAAGTATGCCAGGGAAGCAGAAAGAGCCAGGGCAAAGGCAAGTTTGCGAAGTCTCTACTTCGCAAGGGTTAGGACAGTTTTAAAAGGGACAGCAATGATTCCTAGTGGCGCCAACACCACTTGGAGTTTTTGTGGGAGTGTTCCCACAGAGAGCTTCCAGGTCAACCCTAATCCCTGCGTATAGCCAAGAGAACCTTCATTATTTTTTCTTAGGGACTCTTTGAATGAATGGCATCTCCCAATACTTCCTGCTTAAGTTCAGTTACTCAAGGCTGAGTAAAGGGGAAAGGAAGGAGAGAAGGAAGAGGAGGGAAAAAGGAGAGACCAAAGGCAAGACTATGACATCTGACTATGGAGGTTCTTTCAATGAGTCACTATCATTATGAGACACTCAGTTAGATTCTGAACTGACATTTAAGGAGAGTCAGATTTAGATCAGGGGCTATGCTTTCCCTAGAAATAAGCCTAGCTCTGATCTACCTGGCTCATTCAAACATTTAACTAAATAAATCAGTTCCATTGATTGTGCTGAAAGATGTAAGCTGCTTTTTATACACATGCACACTGAAAAAGATGAAAGGAGGGAAGGAAGGAAGGAAGGAAGGAAGGAAGGAAGGAAGGAAGGAAGGAAGGAAGGAGAAAAAGAGAGATAGAGAGAGGAAGGAAGGAAGGAAGGAAGGAAGGAAGGAAGGAAGGAAGGAAGGAAGGAAGGAAGGAAGAAAGAAAGAAAGTAAGAAAGGGAATGTTTGAAAGAAGAATCATTTTGCCCAAGTCAAGGATTTTGCATAATTTATGTTTAATGACATCCTTTTCCAGAGGACCCCTAACTCTGAGCCATTAGTTTTAAAGATGGGGGGATCATATGGCATTGACAAAGTTATGAGAGGGAAAGTAGAGCAAGACAGAGCCTGAGTCCTCTGGTGCTGATGCTGCTTTACAAGACTGGACGGTAACTATGTTATGAATTTGGTCAAGAATCGGAGTGTGGAGTGTGTCACCTTTAAAATGTTCTTTAAATCAAAGATATATGATTCCTAGTGTGAAGTGTCTCAAAATAACCATCTTAGCTGGGGGTGTGAAAAGGCACTGGCTTTACAGATAGGATTTTTCAGAATGAAGAGACGAAAGGCAGCCACTGTGTCGCGTCAGCCCTAGTGAGGCCCTGTGATGCCCTGCCTTGCTTTAGGCTCACCTTCTCATCCCCAGCCCCACTCAATGCAGAAGGGCACTTAGACCCTTCTTGGTAGGCTTTTCCTCAGACTCTCAGAAAATAGCTTTGCTTTCAGACACTGGCCAAAGGGTCCAGCTGTTGTTTCTCTAATCTGCTTTAGTCTCATGCTGAACAGCTTCCCTCACTGGTCCCAGTTTCGGTGGCTGTAGAACCTAGAAAGGAATAACAGGACTCTGGAAGCATGTGGTGGTCTATCTATCTCACAGAGCTCAATGATAGCAGACATGGTTCAGCTGAATTTTGAATCTGAGCAAAGATTTGTATTTATATTGTCTCCTGCTTCATTCCATCCTGCCAGGTTTTGTTTTTAATATAAAAATTTATAACTTATTTCTCTTCTTTTAGGGATACTAGGCCTTATGATCATTTTCTAAGTGACAAAAGTTGTAAGCTATATATAGCTATATAGGTAGGAGGTAGCCCAGAGACCGTAGAAGCTATTTAGAGGCACTGAGTCACTTGGGGCCACAAGGTGACTAAAAGCAATTCAAAAGCCTGGTATCTCTGACTTCATTTTATATCCTTCAGGCATATAAAACTGTCAACTGTCACAGTGTCCTATTCCGGAATTAGAACTTAGGCATCTAAACCTAAGTCACCCTGTATTCCACAAACAACAGAACTGATCAATAAAGACTTGTGACAAGAAACTAAAACTATTTCCAAACGCAAGGCATAAAAGAACAGAGCACCCCCACCACATCCCATAAGAGAAGGTCATTCGCTGTTGTTGCAAGTGATCCCCTTGCAGGAGTAAGATGTTCTCCTCTGAGCTTCCTTATAGACACATACCTGGAATAATGGTCAACCAGATCATACTGGACAGAAACTGCTTAATTATTCTTGTTTCTTCCCCCAATCTTTCCTCTATCTAAACCTAAAATCCCACTTTCAGAAACTGGAAGGTAGAGTCCAGTGTCTAGACCCCTTTGTCTATCCATCTTCCCAAGGTTTCACATTCACTAAATCTTTCTTTTGCTTTCACCATTCCCTGTCTCATTAGTTGGTGTGCTGAGACATGTGCTCCACCTAGTCAGGTATAGTTCCAGAAGCCAGGCATTTTTTACTGAAATTCTAGTAGCAAAAGGTTTTGTGGTTGGTTAGGGAATATAGATTAGTGTCGAAGTTCTTGTTGACAATGCCTGAGGCCCTAGGTTTGATTCCTAGGACCATTTAAAAAAATAGGTGGAAAGAATATAAAATTTCACTCATGAGAAGATGAAGAAAAGTGCTGTGCCTACTTTCTGGATATAGTGTGGATATTGAAGTGACGAGTTACAGTAGCTATAGTTACCTGCACAAATTGGTGCCTGGCAACATTTCTGCATGATAGTGGAGTGTCACCCCTAGCTCTCAATGGCTACTGAGGCAGAGGGAGTCTTTCTTTACTAAATGTAGGCTCTGAAGATGGGGAGGGTACACATCTTTAATCCCAGCACTCAGGAGGCAGAGGCAGGTGGATCTCTGTGAGTTCAAGACCAGCCTGGTCTACAAGAGCTAGTTCCAAGACAGGTTCCAAAGCTACAAAGAAACCCTGTCTCGAAAAACCAAAACAAACAAACAAACAAAAAATGTAGGCTCTGATAAGTTGCCCATGATCCAGTACTAATTAATCTCAAGAACACCGAGGGGGAGGGGAATTTCTTAAAATAAAGACAGGTTTCAATGTTTCTAGGTTGGGACAGTTCTTATAAACTCCCATGATTTTCATAGGTTCTGATTCACCAATGGATTTGTTAATACTGGGATAGCATTTATTCTCATGCTTTCATCATAAGGAACTAGATGACTCTGCCCAATCTTTGGCCAAAAAAATGTGTGATCCAATTTACTAAGACCCATGCTTTGTTATCTTTCTCCTAACCTGAAAAACCGTATCAATTATGCTATCTACAGAACCCCAGAGCCTTGAATTTGTTTGCCACTTATTGACCAGAATAAATAGAATCGACCAGAATAAATGCATAGTGATCTAGCTATCTATGAAATTTTACCAGTGCCTAAGCATTAAAATGAGAGTTCAACTAAGAAAGAACTAGAGGAGATTCAATGCAGTTACAGAAAAGGGGGTAGGGAAAGGAAACTGGGCATGGCTCCATGAGGAAGCTGTCCAGCTGCCCAAACAGCCTTTTATATGACTCCCAGGATACCATGAATAAATCTGCAGAAACTCCTGCCTATTCCAATCACTGGTTAATTAGTAGCATGCTCTGCTACTATTAATTTTTCCACATTAATAGTACTAATTATTCCCCAATGGATTTCTAAACAATGTCATAGCTATATCTGTGTGCACACATGTACACCTGAAAGACAGAATGCTAAAAGATTTACAAACTGAAATAGCTTTTCCTCAGAAGATGCATTGGTAGAGTTAGCAAAAATGAAAACCACCAACTTTCAAGCACATTTATTAATGAGATCTACATACAGATCATAGACACATGTGTTCATTACATGCACACCCATATACACATGTATATATACACACAATATGCTTATATACATAAACACATACACACACAGAGGTACACACACAAGTACATACACAATATCTTCTCAGGATTTTTTGTCATCAGAAACTTAGAGAACAAATTTTCACTCGATGTTATACCCAGAAATTTCTGAAGGAATGGGAGGAGGGGAGCTTCTCGATGAAAATGGAACTGTGGATCACCAAAGTCATATTCTGTCACTTCCTTAAATGTTCCCTAAACACCTAGGTTAGTTTCCCAGTGTGTAGTCGGAGACTGCTTATTTGTTTGCAGCTCTCCAGACCCAAAATAATCACACAGAAACTGCATTAATTAAAACACTTCCCAGCCTACCAGCTCAGGCTTCCTATTAACTAACTCTTACATCGTTCCTATCATTTTGTATTTTACCATGAGGCTCGTGGTTTACAGTTAAGGTTCTGGCTGGCATCGGCTCGCGTCTTTCTCCTTCAGCTACATGGTATCTCCCTGACATTGTCTACTTTCTCCTCTATCTCTGCTTGGAATCCCCACCTTGCTCTACTCTGTCCTGTCATAGGCCAAAGCAGCTCTATTCATTAACAAATGGTAAAAAAAAAATATTTGAAGCATACAGAGGGAAATCCCACATCACTTCCCTTTTCCATCTAAATAAAAAGGAATGTTAAGGGAGGTTTTAACTTTAACATAGTAAAATTACATATAACAAAACAGTTATCAAGCAAGAATTAAAGTTACAATATTTAGTCCATTTACATTTGGCAAATAAAGGAAAATACTCTATCATCTATCCTATCTTTGTGAGTCCAAAGTTTTATACCTAATTCATCTTTTATAATTACAACTATCTATTTTTTAACTCCATTAAAGATTTCAGAAGGACATAATATTACCTAAGTAAATAGGAAGTGAATTGTGAGCAACTTCTAAAGTTCTAGAATTGACAGAGACATCTCCCTGCCTGGACAGTCACCCAAAGTTCTTTTATAACATTGGGGCTTCCATCTTCAGCCTGCAGGCATAATATCTGGCAGACTTTTCCATGAAGCAAAAAATTTCAAAAACAGTTCCACCTATACTGGCAATTTGTTAGTTAATTTCTTCTGTGTTCTGCAGAATGTCTGGCAGACCCTTTCATGAAGGAAAAACCCCGAAGGACTGTCTCACCTTCCTTAGACAACTTCAGTAGTCATTTTTCTGTGGGTCCTGAATGTCCAGTTTATACAGCATACCATCAAGCAGTCAAGACAAGAGCAGTCTTTTGCCCAAATGGTTAACAAACTCCATAAGGAGCCTCTTCTTATGCCCATCATCCTCCTGAAGTAGATTGGTGCTTCCAAGAGCAGATGTGTCTCATTGTCAAGAAAAGTCCTAATTTCTTAAACATTCTAAATGCCATTTTCTGTTAGTCTTTGGAAGGTTCGAAGAATACCTATCCATCTGAAATATATCTCTGTAAATCTAGAAAACCTAACTAACATGACTACAAGCTTGACTATTTATCAACTTTGTACATTACACTTTTAAATGAGCTGCACAAACAAAAGAGCAGAAATATACATATAACAAAATTGATCTTAATTTGTATCAATAATCCAAGATCCATACCAATGCAAAGTATTCATCTCTATAGCACCAGTGTTTCTCGCATGGGCAGTTGGTGGAGGAGAAACAGCAAGGCTACCACATTTCTAAAATGAGCCCTGCACTTAATTCTCTACAGAAAAAGTCCCAAATACCAGAAGGACAGAAACCGATTTGCTCTTGTACCAGAGCGGTGAGTGAAGATCTCGTGAGAACTGATATCTCTTCTGCTTCTCACTGGGGGTGAGGTTCTGAACCATTCACATATTTTGCTGCTTTTGTCCAGGAATACTCCTTACATGTGCCCTGGGAAAGGCATCCCCTAAGATGCCTTCGAATACCTCCTCAGATTCAGTGCAGAAGCTGAAGATGGAGGGGACAGCAGGGAATTCTGTCCCAGGCCCTACTGTCAAATCATATGTCAAAAATCAGCCACCAGAGGTTGACAGACAAAATAACATTGGTAATTAAGGCTCATATAAGTCATTGCATGCATTAACTAATGATGCCCCATAATGCCTCAGGGGTGAGTAAAAAGATTGTCCCTTCTGCTTTATTATTCATTCATTTATCTCAGAAACACTTACTGAGCTCTTATTATATAGATATTATTTTATAGGGACATTAAGATAAAGAAGTGTTAGCTTAGCTTGAAGTAGTTAGCAACCTAATGGGAAAAGCGGAGAAAGGACTCAACTTCCAGCATTAGACCCTGGAGGAGTAAACTGCACACTCAACACACTCAACTTTAAGTGTGGAATATATCCTGCTTTTGTGTACACACATACACACGCACACACACACGCGCGCGCGTGCTCACACACACACACACACACACACACACACAGAGAGAGAGAGAGAGAGAGAGAGAGAGAGAGAGAGAGAGAGAGAGAGAGAGGAATCCCTGAGTACTATTGGAAACTTGAAGGTGTATAGATTTAGAAAGGAATGGAAACTTGTCTCTTGAAATGTTTCCTCTCTTTGAACTTGAACTCATTCTCTGAGGTCAAGTTGAGAAGAAAGTGCCTGGCCAGCCCACTAAGTCAAGGTCAGACATTAGCTCTCCCTCACAAAGCATTTCACTGAGGTCCTTTACAGTATGGCAACTGTCTCAGTCTGCTCAGACTACTATAACAAATGACCACAGACTGGGAGGCTTAAAGAGTAAACAGCCAATTCTCACATTTCTGGAGGCTGAGAGTACAGGATTAGGGTAATGACATACTTAATTTTAATGAGCATCATTTTCCAAGTTGAAAGACAGCACAGTATTGCTTGTATTTTACATGATGGAAAGGGAGCAAACTAGCTCACCAGTCCTTCCCCGTAAGGGCACGAATCTTACCATGGAGGCCTCACCTAATAGTCTTTCATAAGCCTGATACCTCCCAAAGCATAGCATCCCAGTATAACCCCCTTGGGATTGGGATTACAATGTAAAACTAAGACGTTAAAGCCTTTTGTAGTTCAGGAAAGACAGACAGAACCTTGGTCTATCCAAGTGATCCCTAGGGAAAGCGGGTATGACTTCACTAAGGGAGCAAAAGGAGTCTTCTTAAAAATATCACTCTATCCAAATGCAAAGGTCTAAAATTTATCTGGTAGAATATTACTCTTTCACTAAATATTTCTGTAATACTGTTAGAATTAAATGTCAGTAGGTAATGACACACAGTGCCAGTGATGTGCTCAGACTCTTTCTTGGAGCTTGTTTGAATCAGAAATGGATGCACAAAGATTTTAGATGTAAGTGGAGGCAGGTAAGTGAAGGGCAAGCAAATGGGGTCATAAGTACCTGAATCCAGAAACAAGGGAATGCAGGAAATCTGTACCCTTATCAGAGAGATTCCCCACTTACCCCAAAATGACACCCTTATCTATGACCGGGACAGTCACACTGTTCTTTGCAATGGTGACTTCCGAACTTAATCCATCTTACTTTTTGTTTACCACATATTTATAGATGTGCATATTGCTCTGAACGCTCGCACATGTATCAGGCCAGCACTACGATAAACAGGAGTTTATCTGAACCTCTGACTCAATAAGGAAGCAGAGAGAACTTATCACAGAATCGAAAATAGACCTTTCTACACTCAATTGTGTGTGTTGCTATATCCTGTCTTTTTTGACAAGTCTTCCTTTTCTGCTTCTCTACCATCCAATCTCTACATTATCAGGTTAAGTAACACTTCTGATCTTTCTGCTGAGGCAGAGTGAGAAATTCCCTCCATACCTTTTCTGTAACTCAAAACATATCTTTCACTATCAATTCTATTCAACTACAATAATGCAGTCCCACTAAATTTCCTAATGTCTGAACTTCATTCCAACAAGACTCTTGATACCACATGGCAAGTATACAATAATGATGCTGAACAAGTGAGTCTCAGGACATTTGTACACATTATCCTTAGGAAATCCCATCCTGTAGGTAGTATGCAAAGCATAGGTCCAGGGTTGAAAGTCTAGCTAAGGAAGTACTCAGTATTAAGATAATGGTTATATTCATAGACGATGTGTGTTTATAGTGGGAAAAGAGGTAAATTTCAAAAGAGGAATCCATCTTAGCTGATTTTTGTGCTACTCTAACAGAATATCATAGACTTAGTAATGTATTTAAAAGCAGAGTTTTATTTGACTAAGTGTTCTGGACTCTAGAAAATCTAGTAGCATGGTGTTAGTATTTGGTAATGTCTTCCATGCTACCAATGATGGAAGATAGAAAGATGAGTGAGCACAAAAGACAGAAGGGAAAAAACAAATAAGCTCCCCTTCCCCGCTCTACAGCTAACCCACTTCCAAGAAACAATGTCCTTAATCTGCTTATGAGGGCTCAGGATCAAATATTTCTTACAGATTCCATCTTTTAACACTATTAAAATGGTAATTAAATTTCAGCTTGAATTCAAACCATAGCAAAAAGCAACCACAGAATGGACTAATTATAGGAAAATAATCAACAGATTGCAAAGCCTTTAGAAAGACAACAAAAAAAGGAAAGATTTCAAGATGAAATGCATGGCCCACACAAGATGGAATGTGTGGTCCATACAACAAGATTTAGCAAAATGTTGGGCAATGTGGAAAAATTTTTTGCATAAGCCAACTGGTAGGAAGCCAAGGAAAAAAAATGTTTCTTATGAAAAATATGGCAAAGGCCAGATATTAGATGAAACAATGAGAAAGTAAGAGGAATTTTGGAAATATTATTTTGTGGTTTTAAATTTGAAAATGATAAGATAAAGACGAAGGCAGAATCAATATGAGAGAGATGTAAGCGAAGTCAAGGTCCTAGAGGATGTAGAGAGTGATGAGATGCAGAGCTGGTAACTGATACTTTTCAACATTGAACGTTTCTTACTCAGGAAGAGAGGCAATGTGCTCTTTGAGATGAAACAGAGTGATTCTACTGGATGGCAAGACTGTAATTCACCAGTCACAGCAGATCCCCATTCCTGCACTCATCAGCTGGGAAAGCCTGGGTGAACATCTCTGAGTGTGATTTTCATGGTATATTAAAAAGTATATTAATTTTGACCTACGTAAGTGCCAAATGGACAAGATTTCCAAGATAGCCTGGTAGAAGTGAAATGAGGCTTGTTGGGAGATCCAAGTAGCGGAAAAATAAGGGTCTGCTGAAGGGAAGATGTTAGGTAGCCTAACATGAGACACAGTGGTTAGCTTTAAGTGCACCTTATGTCTCTGGAGAGAAGGTATGGTAGACACATATCCACATCCTAACCCACAACAATTGAGAATGTGGTGCTTTAATAGCCAAAAGGAGTTTGTAGATATGATTATATGAGAAATCTTGAGATAGATAATTCAGGTCATCTGAAGGACCAATGCAATCACAGGAGTGCTGAAGAGAGGGAGGGCAAAGGTTCAGAGTGAGGAACGAAACAGATGTGAGGAAGAGAGAGCTTGTTTTTGAAGACAGAGAAAGCCCTGGGTCAGAGTTCAAGCAACCTCCTGGAGGTGAAGAATGGCAAGAACTAGATTCTCCCTGGAAGTCTCCAGAAGAAGTGGGTTCTGTTGCCACCTTGTCTTTGTCTTCACAGCACCCGTTTTGGAGCTGTCCTTTCCTGAATCAGAGAATACATTTGTGATGTTGTAAGCTTCCACGTTTTATAAAGCACACTGTTACAGCAGCAACAGAAACACATGGCCTTAGGGGTTCAGGATCTTGGTCCACAGAGAATTCGACACATAGACTTACACTGGACAAGCAAAGAGCCCCAAAATTGACTTGAGAAGTCAAGACCCACATTATCTCTTCACCACCACCACCATCTGTTGCTTTCCCTCTATCATCCTTTGGATCACATGGATAGACTGAGGCTAAATGGGACGATTCAGAAGAAAAGAAAGTTTGAAACGTAAAGCGATCACAGACATTTCCATTCAGTTTCCTTAGCCAGAGCCAAGCAACTTGTCACTGAAGCGGGGTATTGTAATTAAATGCTAGATTAAATGGTGCCACTGCCTTGTCCCTGAAAGCTTGATAAAGCCACACTTATTTTATTGCTAAATATACCAGTGAGCTACAGAGGATAAAAATTTGGCTCAACATCTTAACCAGAAGACAGGCAGTGTGGGCAGATGCTGTGATGTGGATTTTATAGAACTTATGCATAAATATGAGAAAGTTCAGGGTCTAGGTTGTCAAAAACTCTAAAAAATAATCAGTCAAGTAACCTTATACTTTCTAAATAAAAGACCTCTTGCAGTAGAAGCTGGCATCTAGCAACTTATTACCTTCACCAATGATAGCAGTGGGGCTATGGTTGCTACAAGATAGGAACTCCATTTGGGAGATGAAGAAACTGAGACTAAAAGGATAAAATGATGAACTATAGGTCAGATGCAGACTCTAGTTTCCTGACTCATTCGAGTTTACTTTCTTCCTATCAGGTCTTCTGTTTCAAACTGACATCAGGTCATATCTCCAATACATAGTTAGCAGTAGCCCCATCGGAAGATACACTGAACCCTTGTAAGGCAAATTTCTATCTGTCTTTCCTTTGTTTGAGTTCTTTCTCATTTCTCTGAACTACCTCCCCTTGAACCATGTAGGGCACTGAGGTCAAGGAAGAAGCAGAAGATATGATCAACAGCCTTCCCTTAAGGTTCCCAATCCTACAAATAAGATCTTACAGTCCTACAAGACCACCTTACCAGGAGTGAAATTCTCCAGAGGACCATCTTCAAGGCCAGGGCCTAAGAACCCAAGGCATTTTATGAGCCATTGGGCCTTTGGAAATCCTTGCCAACTTGAAATAAAGTCCCTCTCTTATTTTCTTGTGAGAGCATCCAGAACTTGGCTAATTCACACTGACTTTCAAGGGGAAGCTTTCCTATTCTACAATTTAGAGCTCAGCAAGAGAAATGGGTAGTTCAGCAATAGGGCTATGCCTTAATCCCCAGAAAAACGGTAGTAGGGAGTGATATTAACTTGGATCATATCTTTGAAAATAGTGAGGAATCCAAACTCATTGTGCCCTCTACTTACGGTCTACTTGTATTTCTCTACAGCATAAGGTAGCATAGTTATTAAGAGAATACACTTTGGGGACAATTATGCTTAGTCCCCAAACCTATCTTTCACTAACTAGCAATTTAACTAGTTATTTAATTGAATAAATTACTCAATTCTTCTGTGTCACTTCCTCATTGGAAAAATGGATGTACAATGGTTTATGTATCAGACTAGTCATTCAGGATTTGAGATAAGAAAAAATGAAAAAGTTATCTATCTATATTCAATATTAAAAATACACTGGCCATGATGTTATTCTTGTCAACCTGTCCCACGATACTTTTAAATATGGACAACTCATATATTTAAAACTCTATATAGAATCTAATAATATGCAGGCCCATGTTTAACAAATAAGTTCAAGAAATCCTTGCACATGTGTCTAAGACTGATGAAATCATGATTCTCTATAAGGAGTGAGTCTCCGTGTTCCTCCTTAGGTTATCTATTGCTAATGGGGATTTCCTTGAGATCCTTTAAGAGAAGATTTGAGAGAAAAAAAATGGGAATGTACCCAATGCTGGTGCTTCAATTAATCAACTTCTGTTTGTATAAATAGCCCTAAGTGAAAGACTCAAACTATTATGTTTTGTAGATGAGTGATCAGCAAATGCTCAGAAACTCATCTGTCATGGTCTAGTTTTGCTGTCTGACAAGTATAATGGAGCCAGTATATTCTGAATTCATAAAAAGTCTGGGTTGTGGTTTACATAAAATCCACATTTAATTCGCGTGGAACCAGCAGGGAGATTGGGAGCCTCCCTGACTTGGCCATGGAGTAGAAGGTTTATCATTTTTCCTTCTAGGCACAAGAGGTGAAAACCATTTTCAGAAAGGTTTCCAGGGTGACGGAAGTCCTGTGGCTTCAGGGGATAGAGACTTTTTGCCCTAAGAGTGGACTGCTGCAGAGAAAGCTGGCCTTGTTATTGGCCACGCATGGGACACCTTGGATAGGCAGGTCATTGGGCTTACTAGGAATTCCTAGGTAATGGGGGAAAAAAGGGATATCCAAGTCTTAACTTGTATAACAGTATTGTATAAGAAAATAGTTTTATGAGAAAATTAGGGAAGACACAAAATAGAAGGATGGTTTCATTACAGTTGTACTAAAAGTGATGGTAATACGTTTCTTCCCCAATGGGCAAATGGAGCTTTGTTTGTTTAAGTACAGAATACCAGGCATTAGAATCTAGCAGGATTTCTTACCATATCAAAATTAAAGTTATTAAGCCACTTAGCTAAAAAGAAATACAATGGTATTTGTAAACAGTGATATGGATCAGCCCCCAAAGCTACAAAGGTGTCAGTCAATGAAGTCCAGATTTCAGAAAGGCTCTGTGGAAAAACTATGGCAGCCTTCTATCTGAATGCACACCATAAACTAAAAAGCAGTCTACAGTATGAAATATATTGAGGTGATTCCCAAAAGTAAAGCCAAGAAAAGTAAATAGATCAGGAAAAGATTGTACAAGGGACACAGCAAACCCAAACACACCGAGCGGATTCTTGCACAGGAAGTCACAACGTTTGCAAAGGGCCAGCCTCAGATGTGCTCTAGAGGGTGGCCACTCAGCCAAGTGTCATCAACTATCCTCCATGCTGGGAAACACCACCGGTCAATTGATTTTCCATTAATACAGCCTCGCTTCTACTCTCTACATGTACTTTTAAATTGAGATAATATTCAAATGTGCTTTAGTGTCTGACTAGCAAATAACTTGGGAAATAAATCTGCTTTGCGTTTTAGTTCCTGGAAGCTCAATGGAAGTAAAGGAACAGACTACAAGTACCCTTCTCCCATCAGCTGTGTGATGGTTTGCCTTAATGCTCCCTATTGTTTGGCTCATTCCTTTTGTGCTTTGTTGTTCAAGGGATTGCTGTCAAGGCAGGTGAGCCCTGACCTTAGTACTCTATTGCTCTTCTCCCCCACTCAGCCTCCCACCCAGCATCATTACTTTCTCTAGCACCATGGAGAAAGAGAAATGCTTTAAACGCAGGCAAACGTTGAAAACAAGATTGTGATCTTCCACAGCCACAGACTGCATCGCAGACTTTCAGGGTTTTCTCCCAGGCACTGAGTTGACGAAGGGAAGATGAAAGAAGCTCATTTTCCAAACGACGTTATAGTAGCTTTGCAAGCAGCAGAACAAGGGGCCATTAAAGGAAAAGGACGCTTCCTATTGTCGATTTCTCCATCGCACGGGCAGAACCATGAAACACACATTACACTTTGTGCCCTGTGTCCTACAATGTACTTACTAGACTTTCGAGATTTTTCTTTGTCTCTTCTTCACCCATCTCCCTCCTAGCTTTGCTGTGAAGGAGTCAGAGCACTTCTGTAAGCTCTCTAAGTCTGATTAGCTGTAGTCACTCATGACACAGCCCCAGGTGGCATCCGTTGAAAATGGACCCCTGGAACTTGGAGGCAAGACACTGCTACTGGACGTGAAAGGGCCTTTGGAAAATCGAAATGAAAATGCAGTGGCACTGGAAGTCTCTGTGGGACTTAGTCTCCCGGGTTTAATTTCTGGGAAGAAGCTCTTTTCTGTTTTGAATCATCTCTGACCTTCAATTTAACAGACCCTCCTTTTGTGAACTAAAATGAGATTTTTTTTTAATGCTAGCTGACTCATACTGACCCATTGAAACTCAGAATCCAAGACTTGGGCTAAGTTTCTTGACTTTGGCTTAAGTCTGGTGTAAATCCATTCTCTGGTGGACCAGGATAAAATGAGAAAAATGGTCTCTGTGCAAACAAAGCCTTACAAAGAATGCCACAGTTGAGAAGGCTGCTCAGGTCTACAAAGTCTATGTTAAGGAATAAGGACAAGTTTCACAAGAAGGACTGATGCTTAAAATTCTTCCAAAAAACATGGTCAGTACTTTCTGTGAGTTCCAAAGGCTGTGAAGGTCATTCCTGAACAGAGCAGGACTTACCAGGTATATAACACCTCAGAAAGAGGAATTCAGAGTCAGAGAGATGGCTGCTGTAGAATAATCCCTCTCTACACTGTGAGAAGTGTTGCTCTCATTGTTAATAAAAAGCTGGTTGGCCGATGGCTAGGTGAGATAAAACTAAGAGAATGCTGGAAAGAAGAAGGAGGGGGAGTAAGAGGAGATGCCATGAAACACAGAGCAAGCAGCCTGGGAAGTATGTACGCGAGGTGAACAAGCCTCAAGTCAGCACACAGATTAATAGAAATGGGTTAATTTAAGTTGTAAGAGCTGGCTAGTAAAGACTAAGCTGTCGGCCAAGCTTTCATAATTAATAGGAAGTCTCTGTGTGGTTATTTGGGAAAGGGCCGGTAGGACAGAAAAGTCTGTCTGCAGACCGCTCCAGGGTAAAGCACTTGTTATGCAACAGTGAGGGCATGAGCTCAGACATGCAGAACTCATGTGAATCTGTACATAGTACCACACATTTTAAATCCCAAAGAGAGGGGAATCCCTAGAAGCTTGTGGATCAGTTCACTCTGCCTTAAACAAAGGAACAACACCCAATGTTATCCTTTGTGTTGTAATCTGCTGGCCTGGCCTGGCACCTAGGTACCCTGTCCCTGATTGGGTAGAAAGTTCCATCCCAAGACCCGTCCCTTGGGAGTTGCCTTGGTCCAGACTCCAACCCCAAGAAAGCCACCAAAGGATGATCCCTCCTCAGAGATGCTCAAGACTACTCCCACAGGATATTTAAATAGCAACCCAGAAAACAAACACGTGGTTTCAGGTCTTCCTTCCTGTGTCCTCGCTGGGAAGCTGGAACAACACCCGGGAGTGCTGACATCCATTAAACCTGGGTTTTTTCTAATTCGGTTTTATTTGATCTGATTCGGATTATTGCATTGGCGAAGAGGTTTATCAGGGTGTAAAAACTTTTCATCTAGAGGTTCCATCAAGGGGGCTGTTTGTCCTACTGGCCCAGGGCCACACATTGGGAAAACACCCTTCTCCCCAACATGTGCTCAGTCCCAAAGGAATACACAGAGGCCTATATTAATTATAAATGGGTTAGCCTATTAGCTCAGGCTTCTTATTAACTAACTCTTACATCTTACATTAACCCATAATTCTTGTCTGTTAGCCACGTGGCTTGGTACCTTCATCAGTGAGGCATTTTCATCTTGCTTCCTCTGCATCTGGGTGACGATCGCAGACTGAACCTTTCCTCTTCCCAGAATTCTCCTGTTCTGGTTGCCCTGCCTATACTTCCTGCCTGGCTACTGGCCAATCAGCATTTTATTAAACCAATACAAGTGACAAATCTTTACAGGATACAAGACCATTGTCCCACAGCACCCACCCACTCCCAATCACCCCTTCCTCTTCCTCTCCAGCAGGCTCTCTCTGACTGTCCTTTTTCCTCTATCCTTTCTCTCCCTTGCCCTTCTCCCCCTCCCCCTTCTTGCCTTTCTCTCTCTCTCTTCTGCCCTTCCCCTTCTCTCTCCCCTTCCCCCCATTCCATAACTCCTTATTCTTATGCCATTCCCAATACACACTAAATAAACTCTATATCCAAGTTCCCTCTGCATGACATATCTGTCTGTCTCCCACTGCTACAGGACCTGCCAGGGTCATGCCCTTATGAATGATAACACTTTGACCTCCATATTTGCATCTTGGTAGATAGGTGCCATTCCAACCCATAAAACATAGACACACACACACACACACACACAGTCACACACACACACACACACACATGCATAACACACACACCATGTACATGCATGCATTACAAAAAAGGAAAAATTCAGTTACACTTGTAACTACAGTTGAAATATCTTAACGAGCTTTTTAGCCACTTCATAATAAGCCAAATACTACAGAACTTTAAAAAGTTCAATATAAAGACTGGAGAGGTGGCTCAGTGGTTAAGAATGCCTGTTGTTCTATCGGATAATCTGAGTTTGGTTACCAGCACCCACTCAAGCAGCTGATAACTACCTATAACCCCAGTTCCAAGGAATCTGATTCACTCTCTGACACCTCTACACACATGCATACATGCACACAGAGACACAGACACATACATAAAAAGCAAACTTTTTAAAAGTCCAATATGAAACTCATGGTGATGATTTCTTATAATAGCTAACTTTCAGGCATTAGTAGATCTCAAAGCTGTAGATCTCTGGCTTTAAAAAGTAAAATCGAAAAGATCTGTACAACCAACCCCCTAGATTCCACTCTGCCTTTGTGAATTACCAGACTGAATACAAAGGCATTGGCCTGTGGGTGTGATTGTGGATAATCGTTGATGATTATTTCTAACCAGCAAGGATAGGAGACTCACAACAAAAATATCCAAACTTAAAAATAAACAAAGCAATTAGCATGCTTTGTTCTATGCCATGCTAAGCCTGACTTTGTATTGATTGCTGTATTTTCCATCTAAGAGGATCAAAGATTCTTCTAGTATTTGCAAACAGAGATGCAATTAATTTCCATTTAAATGGAAAACCCAGTAGTTTCATTTACGACCCTGTGAAATATGAATTAACATTGCCTATAATCCACTAGCCTTATTTTTTTAAATTTGTAAATATTCCTCAATGTACAATGCTTTCCTCATTAATTAAATGAATTGAATATTTGACATGTTTATTTTGTTTGCATGAGAACATGCTTTGTCTTTTTGAAAATGTAATTTAACACCTAAATATATTTTCGTTATTTTATTACATCTGTTTATTATTTGTTTGTATATGGCTGTGTGGCATACATACCACAGCACCAATGTGGAAATGAGGGGTCAATCTGAATGAGTTCGTGCTCTCCTGCCACGCAGGTCATCAGTCTTTGCGGCCAACACTTTCACCTGCTAGCTAACTTGCTGGACCCTAAATACATTTTAAAAGCTATGAAGAAAATTGGCCTATAGACACAAACATTTAGATTTGAATACTGGTAGTTTACAGGTTTGTTTTTAGAGGAACTTTACATTTAAGAAACGTATTTTCCCCAGAGCTTCCCCAAAGTCTACCCATACTTTTTTTCAGTAGATAGCTCCCTCTACTGTTGTATGAGAGGAGTGGGCTGCGTTCCCGGCGCCCGGCTAGCTTAACTCCCGAAATAATTACACAGAAACTGTATTCATTTAATTACTGGCTGGCCCATTAGTTCTAGCCTCTTATTGGCTAACTCTCACATCTTGATTAACCCATTTCCATTAATGTGTATTGCCATTGGACTGTGGCTTACAGGCATGAGTCTAACCAGCGTCCATCTCAGGCAGGAGAAACATGGCAGCTGCCACACTTCCCCTCTTCCCAGCATTCCATTCTCTTTTCCCCACCTATCTAAGTTCCTGCCCTATCAAAAGGCCAAGGCAGTTTCTTTATTCACCAATGAAAGCAACACAAATACAAAAGACCTCCTACACCACTCTACTATTTTAAGACATTAGTCACGGCTAAGGAAACATCCAATACATGACCGTTAACCCCATATCAGTCAAAATTCAGGGCTCTGCCTTCCCACTCCCATGGCTTTTCTCTGTTACGGAGTCTTTTTAGCATATGCTATCACACTAGACCCTCATTTTCTTAGGTTCTACCAGTCTGTGACATTCTCTCACAAGAAGCAGTTTCCTTAGGCTTTTTGATGTTTGCCTTTTAATTTTATATTGAGGCTGCTTCAGCTCCTTCAGCCAATACCCTTTAAGATACCAGCCCACTTGGATGTGGTCTATTTGGCTTGAAAAAGCAGCGGTAGCTGTGCAAGCGCTCTCTCTCTCTCTCTCTCTCTCTCTCTCTCTCTCTCTCTCTCTTCGGAATCTGCTTCCGGCTACCAGATTCTTTAACTGGTTGTGCAGAGGGCTGTTGTCTAGGACAGTGATCTGTAAGTTTTTACCTTTAAATAAATAACCCTTTTATTAATCATAATTCCAGACTGGTGTGGGATTGTTTTATGACTTACTCCTTTAGAGGCTGTATTTCTGGAGCAGTTTAGATTTACATTTAAACAGAGAAGAAGGCATAGAGATTTCATCTACATCCCCTATGCACAACTTCTCCAACAGCCGACATTCTCATGCCAGAGCAATACATCTGTTGCAAGTGATGAACCTGCATGAGCATATCATTGTCACTCAAAGCTGACAGTTTATATTAGGGTTTCTGTTGATGTAACTTTTATGAGTTCAGACAGTGTATGAGGGCATATACCCACCAAATAATGACATGGTACAAGGTAGTTTCATTACTCTGAAATTCCTCATACCCAACCTATTAGTCCCCTCCCTCCCATATTCCCCCCCTCCAAACAAACACACTTTCCTTGATTTAGATGGCATTAACAGTTTTGGAGAGCCCTGATCAGGCATTTTTGCAGAATGCCTCTTAATTTCAGCTTGTTTTGCTGTTTTCCCCATGATTACACTAGAATCATGGGGTTAGCATAGAGGACCAGAGAAGCTAATTAGCATTGTCCCCATATCATTCTGGCACACTGTCAACATAGCCTTTTTAAAATGATGCTAAAACTTTGATTGCCTGGCCAAAAAACTTTGTTTGCCAGGTCTTTGTGCTATAAAATACTTTCCCATTTTCCAAATCTTACCCTTTTGGAAATAATCATTAGATACAGTTCACATGTCAAGGGGGAGGAAAGGAAAAGCTTGTGTCTTAAAAATGAGTAGTATTCCTCAAAAGTCCATAGAAAGTTAGTTCCCAGGGTGAAACTGATGGGAAGTCCTGTGGCCTCGTAGGCTTTGTGGAGGTCTCCACTTCATTGGGAATTTACCTTCAATAAGAGATGTGAGACATGCCCACATGTTTACTTCCTGTCTTGAAATACAGCTGTTTTCTCTGGCATGCACACCTGCCATGACCATTCATGACCCAAACTAAGAGCCCAAACAAGGCCCTCCCAGTCTCAGACATGAACCTTCAAAACTAAGAGCCACAGAAACTTTTTCTCTGTATAAGCTTGCTCTGCCTTGTGTAGCAATGCAAAACTGAGTAATAAAGAAAGACCTACCCATAATCCCCAGGGGAAAGATTGTCCCCTAAGCTCTTCAGAATTCTGCTTTAGAGAAGACCTGCCTTCCATCTCACTTTTATCGACCTGTGCAAGCATTTAGCCACATCAGCACAGGTTCACAGGCACCTGGTTTACATTCTGAACTTCATAGAACAGTACCGGTTTATTAATTAAATTATGCAAGCTTTGTTCATTTGGCATCATGTCAGTGGCTCAGGTTTCCTTTTGACTTGTTTCCAGCTTTGTTTTGAGTAGAGCAAGGCTTTAACCTTTATCAGCAGGAGAGAGATGATAAATCTAATTTTTCAGCACACGCATAAAAATATCAAAAGTAACAATAATAAATCTATTTTCTGAGTACTTACAATAGGTCCATCCCTATTCTAAGCACTTAGCAATATTAATTCATGGCAAAGAATTATTGCATGTGAAGTGTCTATCACAATGTCTAGCACTGCTCACACGTTTATCAAATGTAATTTCCTTTCAGATATGACCCAGAATTCTAATAAGATAGTTTTTGACATAGTACTCAGAGAGATGCTCATCGGTGGCTGATATCAGGCAAAAACAAAACAAAATAAACAAACAAAAAACAAAAACTTATGAATGACACAGAGAAATCATTGTCTCTGTCCCCCACTTTTTTGATTATTCAGCCTGCATGCAGAGGTTCTAGCCTCTCATTGACAGCTTCATTAGGTGAGATGTCATTATTGGTGTAGTCAGCATCCTCCCAGGACCAGAGCAACTAAACTTGGTAACCTTGAATCTTTGGTCCTTAATAAGGATTTCATGTTTGACTATAATTTTAGCCTGCATTCCCTCTCATGCATTTCAAAATAGAACTGGGTATATGAGAAGCAAGCATCTGTTAATACCAAAGATGGGAGTAAAAAGACCACTGATCCAAATCATCATAGCCAGATTAATTAAAGCAAGCAATTAATTATAGCTAGCTTTATTATTCATGTACATGGGCTGCCTCCCCCTAAAGTGGGGTTCAAAAGATCATTCTTAGATGTGAGAAAGACAAGGTTTTTGTAGGAGGTTCTTCTGTCTATGTGTTGCTTTCATTGGATGAATAAAGAAACTACCTTGGCCTTTTGATAGGGCAGCACTTAGGTAGGCAGAGAAGACAGAACTGAAGGCTGGGAAGAAGGGCATACAGAGAGCCGCCATGGAGACGCCAGGTCAGACATGCTGAATCTTTCCCGGTAAACCACGACCTCATGGTGAATACAGATTATTAGAACTGGGTTAAATCAAGATGTGAGAGTTAGCCAATAAGAGGCTAGAGATAATGAGTCAGGCAGTGATTTAATTAATACAATTTCCATGTGATTGTTTCGGGGTTTAAGCTAGCCAGGCAGGATGGAACAAAGGGGCCTGCTCCTTACAACAGTAAGGGGTGTCCAAAATGGGGATTTAGCAGGCAAAATAGGTTGGGTTATAGAAACATAACATAACCATAACAAGTTAGTCATAAAGATCTCCTGAAATGAACACATGATTGCATGGTGGCTGTAACAAAGTAGTCATAACAATAGGTAGTCATAGCAGCAGGTAGTCATAAGAACATTTTGAAGCAAAGGTAGTGTTGCAGGATGGGTATACAAACCTCTTTGAAACAAAGACATAGTTGCTGTCTCCTGAAACAGGTAGTATAGAACCATTTGTAGTTAAGATTACAGGCGGGGCATAGCCTAATCCTTGAGTCGCAAAGGTTTAATCATAAACAGAAATGAGCCTAGTTTGCCTTTATGATAAGATGACTTTTAAGCCTAAGATGGAGGCAGGCTGATTCATCATATCCTCAAGTCAAGAGATTTCATCTGAACTCTCCTAGACTTGTTTTTACCATCATGTATTTTGTTTTGCCTTAATTTTGATGAAGGGTCTCACATAGCCCAGACTAACATCATATTCACTGTGTAGCTGAGGCTGTCTTTGAAAACCTGCTCTTCTTCCCTTCACCTCCCAAGTGTTAGGATTACAGGCATGTGCCATGCTCAACAAGACTTCTATTGTTAGAGGATATTTTTCTTTGAAGCTGTTCCCAAGGAAAAATTTTATATTAAATGCCTAAACTGAGAGAAATAGTTTAAAACAGATCCCGTCTTCTTAATATGGAAGGTTGTTGAATCAGTAAAGTAATTCCACTGATCTAGAGCAAAAACTCCCATTAGTACTTTCCATCACCTTCATGAAGGATAAAAATAGAAGAGCATGGCCTCCTAGATGCAGTCACAGCCTCATTATCTAAGTACAAAGCATTAAAAAATATATTTGTACCTCTTACTCCCCAAGGTCAATAAAGAGAAAAATGAACTGATCTGCTAAGCCTACAAAACCCACCTAAAGAAAGCAACATGCACCTTTGCCAGGAAGTTTAAAAGCAACGTATAGAAAGAGATAAAATTAAATTATTTGCTGTGTCCCAGTATAGAATAAACTGCAAAAGTGCTGCCAAATAAGAAATGCTTGCAGCTCTTTGCACAGGTGAAGCTTGCAAAATTACACGTGGGATTTCACAAGGAAACTCAAAGGTAACATGCAGACCAAAGATGATTTATTCTTTTCAATAAGCCCTTTGGAGAAGCGGAAATAGAATTCAGGCCTGGTTTGTCACAAGAGACTAAGAAAACTCACACCCATATACTTGCAAAATGAGGAAGGGAGACACTGGAGAAGGGGAAACTGGAAAGGCAGCAGCAGCTTGCAGAGACAGAAGGATCCAGAGAGATGCCGCAGGAGCAATGCCGGCTCTGGTTTTCCACCCAACATTTCCTAGCTGCTAGCTGCTCTGCCCAAAGCCACAGGCACACCTGTACTAATAGGCCTATTGTGAAGTAAAATCATAACCAACACTGGCCATTTCCTGCTACCACGTTCTGGAAACATAGACTCCAACAGTGGGTCTCTCGTGCCCAGTGGAAAAGGGGACTGTGCTGGGTGAATCTGGATGAGGTAGAAGGCATGAGAAAAACAGGGCTATGGCAGGAAAGGAGGGAGGTTTTGAACATCAGGAGTGCTGCAGAATATTACAGTAAGAATGGAGATGAGATTCCTCATGATCCTACCTTAGCCAAGTGGGAATGCTTGCAAAGGATGCCTCCAAGTGAGGAAAGCAGCCAGTCCTTCATGCAACTGCCTGGACAACAGAGTTGGCCACAAAGTAGGGGACTGAACACAACACATACTCAACAGTAGTCAGAAAGCAGAAGCGTTGGCAAGATAAAGAACAGCCCACACAAAGGATCCAGGCTTTCAACACCTTATAAACCTGAGGTTATTTTAGAGTGTACAGAGAAGGATAGGGAATTCCAATAAGAACTGAAGCTGAATTTATCACCATCTAGATGATAAGGGGCCAAGAGAAGAATAAAATTGATTTAGAGAAATAAAGGAATGTGATGTTTCTTGCACTCTAGAGTTATAGACTAAAGAAACTGAAAATTGTATATCAGTGTATATACTGTTTCATGCTGAAAGCAGCCACCAAAGTAGCAATGGAAAGAGAAGTTCAGGTCTCACTCATCACTCTGACTCCACCAGGCTGCAGGATTCCATGTATTAAAAATATAATTTAGGGCATTATTTGCATATGATTTGAATGTGTTTCCCAAGAATTCACATGGTAGAAGCATATTTTTCAATGTCATAATGTTCAGATGTGGTAGGTCTTTTAAAAGACATGGTCTAGTCAACAGTTGTGAGGTCATTGGGAACACTTTCATGGGACCAAATCACATTCTGGCTTCCTGTCTCACCATGTGATTGACCCTCTTGGACATAGTCCCACAATTTTGATTGTGTCTTCTGTATGCTTTTACTAGAATTAGTACCATGTTCTTTAAAAGGAGTCCAGTCTCAAGTATTCCGTGACAGTAATGGAAAACTAATGCAAGTTGCATGTTCAAGCTAAAAATTTCGATTGTGCTCTACTAGAAAAGTGCTATCAAAGCCAATTACTGATGACCAAGCTCAAGGCTAAATCACATGTCAGTGTGTTTACCCATACCGTTACTTGCTGTGCATTTTTTAATGTGTTGCATTGATGTGGGATGTCCTTCTGTATATGTGTTGCTTTTATTGGTTGATGAATAAACCTGTTTGGGCCAATGGCTTAGCAGAGTAAAGCCAGGCAGGAAATCTGAACAGAGATATATTGAGAGAGTAGGCAGAGTCAAGCAGATGCTATGTAGCTGTCAAAGGAAAGAGATCACACTGGAACCTTACCAGCAGGCCATAGCCTCATGGTGATACAGTGATTGATAGAGATAGGTTGATTCAAGAGGCACCATGTAGCTGCCAAAGGAGACAGACATTGGTTCCTTACCAGTAAGCAGCCCTGTGCAGATACACAGATTAATAGAAATGGGTTAATTTAAGATGTAAGAGTTAGTTAATAGGAAGCCTGAACTAATAGGCCAAACAATATTGTAATTAATACAGTTTCTGTGTGATTATTTGGGTCTGGGCAGCCAGGAACAAACAAGCAGTCTCTGCCTATACTGTATGTTTTAACATGCTGATGTTATACAAGCAAGGGCCTGCTGTTAGGTCCCACATTCCAAAAGGCAGTATATCTGACAGAAGGATTGCTGGCCCACAGATCAGAGCTCACTCTCAGCATTTCTCAGGAACCTTTCTGTAGGCCGGGAAGAGCCACTTCCCTATTGACTTTTACCAAAGCCCCTGCTAACCTTCAGGTTCCTTGAGTCCCTATTGATATGGCTCTTATGATTGGCAATACCCACCTCTACCCTAAACTTCCAGGATGTTCCTGTTCACAAGATTCCCTTCCCCAACCCTGCAGCTACCAACTTGTTTGTTTGTTTGTTTGTTTTTGTAACCCACATGGTTTTTCCATGTTCCTGCTCTTCTCTCTGCTAGCAAGAGTGATAGCCCTGGCTCTGTCCCTCTCCTCTCTGTCTTCGAGAGGTGGCTATGGCTGCTTTGGGATTCCCCAAAGGTCTCTGACTATTCTCTCTTTCTTATCTATAATAAAAACCTTCTTTTCACCCGTAGAAGTTTGGCAGCTTCTCGGAACTCTCATTTAAGCCTCCTAAGGGGCCATTACAGAGCTGGAACATCACTTCAGCTATAAAGTAACTGTGCAGCAGTAGCACTCCACCTGGTAGAAGCTCAGATGTCTAGAGTTTCACAGATGCAGCTTCCATCCTTGGCACACCCACATCTTCTGTCAATTCCTTCGTACTTTCCTAAGCTTGGCATCTGCGTTTAAAAAATAAAGATAATAATACCTCTTTTATGGAGCTGTTGGAAGGTAAGTATTGAATAGCTAACATTTGCTGATGTATGTTAGAAACTATTCTAAGTATAATACACTCATCAAAGCACTAAAACCACATGATTCTGATATATGTTATAGAGATCAAGGAGAAGATGACTCAGTCAGCAAATTACTGATTGTGCGTACATGAAGATCTGAGCTAAAATTCCCAGCACCCATGTAAAGAGCCGATCATAATAACATGAACCATATTCTTGACTATAGGGGAATAGAGACAAAGGGATCCCTGGAACTTGTTGGCCAGATATGTCTTGCTGAATCCATGAGCTCCAGGAGAGATCCTGGCTCAAAAAATAAGGTTTAAAGTTACTAAGGAAGATACCCAATGTCAATCTCTGAAACTCACATAACATGCAGACACATACGTGCAAGATTCCTCTTATAGATAGACGTGCACACACACACACACACACACACACACTACTATCTACATTTTGTAAATGAAGAAACTACCACAAATGTTATTAGACAATTTATCCAAAACTCAAACAACTTGGTAAATTTAAAAAGCCATGTAAAAGATATAACAGGGTGTTGAAAAAAACATTTGAATAAGAAATTATTTAATTACAAGGTTAACAAGTGTATAGCAAATCAAAGTATGTCTACTAACTGTTCCAGAGCAGATGTAGCATTCTTGCTGACCCTGAAGGATGAACAGATGTTTGCTAAATGGAGACCAAGGCAAAGAAACAATTAAAAGGAGATAATATTTACAGAAGTTGAGAAACATGAAACAACCAAAATGAAGTCACAGGTGGGGCAGGAGACTAGCATAGCTGAATTACAGGGACTGCTGAATAAGTAGAGAAAACAGAAGAAAGGGGCTTGAGACCAAGTCAGTATTATTCTACAAACACATCCTGAATTACGAGCATCCTTGTACTGCCACACAGACAATAAGTGAACAGTGGAATCTTTGAACACAGGAGAGACATTTTAAGTAGAAAGATAATAAAAGTGTGGAGATAAGCAGATTGGATGAGATACTAGCAGCGAGAATAAAGACAGTTAAGAGACTGTCGCAATAATAAATCTTGGGTGTGATGATGTCTCTAATCCACTAAGCCATGGAGCATCCAAAGGAAGCATGGTATAAAGTTCAGTGTTTAGGTAGAATTGGAAATACTAACCCATTTCACTATGGTCTAAATGCAAAATAGCCTGCAAAGCAACATGTGTTTGAATACTTAGTCCCCAGATAGTGGCATGTCTTAGTAGACTGTGCAGATTTTAGCTAATTCTACAATATTTGAGGAGCGTGTGTCACACACTCCTGCTACCATGAAGTCTATTCCCTCTTTTCTACCATGATGGCCTAAAACTGTGAGTAAAAATAATTCCTTCCCCCTTTAAATTGCCCTGTTTTGTATTGGCTCATAGCAATAAGAAACATCGCCAACATATCTGCTCACTTAGTCAACAGAAACCCGATGAAAACTCTTTACAGGTCATGTGCCACATGCTGACTATGGAGTAGGAGACAAATGAGCACTGTGAAAGTGTTAGAAGATAGAGAGAGAAATCTAGCCTTCTGACAAGGGAAACTGTGCTAAATCCCTCAGAAAAGAACATTCAGTACTAAAGAAAAGCAAAATTTGGAAGGGAAGACAGTGTGTGAGGGTTCACTGGACATGCCAGATTGATCCAACACTGGAAATAAAAGTCTAAAGCTGGGGTAATATACCAAGATCAGTAATACAGACTCAACAGTATTATAATTTTTATTAGGAGTATATCATTTGACTTTTACACAGTCAGCAACTTAGATTCGACTGTGATTTGCCATCTCCTTGTCACAAGACACTGGGACATTTGCTGTCAAGGAGCAATTTGATCACTGACTTCATTCTTGATATGACAAGGGCTGCATTATTCAACATGGAATGATGCTACCATAGGCAGGCCCAGAATCTCATTTTCAAATTTCTACATCCTTGATGATCTCTGAATAAATGCCTCAGAAACAGTTGGATATTTAAAACTATATATATTCCCAGTTGGACAGTTGTTTCTTTTGCTTTGGGTTTTGACACTTAAAACTTCTTTACTGGGCTTCCCCTAATGCCAGGTGTACATGGGACTTTCCTTATTACAAGGCTTTTCTCTCATAAGATGCACTGCACATCTTGTTTGCCAGAATCCTCCCTGATGGAGGCCGCGCCTGGGAAAGAGCAGCTGACAGATTTCCAGCAAAATCAAATGACATTTCCACCCACAGCTGAGCAGTATGCTCCAGTCTGACTCCTTCTCATGGTACAGACCCAGTCATTCACTTGACTTGAAAAATGTATTTTCTTGTCAAATATTCCCAGAGCCATCTCTGGGAGTAGACGGTGCATCTATAAAAATGTTTGTTCACCCAATCTCTTCTTTAAGACTACAGATATATTTGTCAACATCTTACTACATATTTTGGGTCTCACTGAAGGCTCCTTCAATCATAGAGTGAAGCTATATAAATACCAAATGCCTCCATGATATTCTTCTCTGCGTTGGGAAGAATGCTGACCGTCTTTGATACTTACTGGGTACATGCTTCTTTGTGCCAAACACCATGTCACATTATATCCTCAATGGAATTCTGTGGTGGTTTGAATGAGACATGTCTCTCATAGACTGAGCCTTGACCACTTGGCTCCCAATAGGAGGTGTTATGTAGGGAGATTTAGGAGGCATGGCCTTGTGGAGGAAGTATGTCACTGAGGGCAGGCTTTGAGATTACGTAGCTTCACCCTACTTTCAGTTTGCTCTGTTTCTCTACTTGATGCTTTAAGTTGAGATGTAAACTCAGAGTCCCGTTTCGGCCACCATGCCTGCCACTTCCTGCCATGCCGTTCCAACATAATAGATTCCTATCTCTCTAGAACCATAAGACTAAATGGACTCTTGCTTCTGCAAGTGGCTTTGCTTACGGTGTTTTATCAGAAAATAAAATGATACAAACTCACAATATCAGTAAGTACCTTTTATATTCCAATGTTTAATAGCTTCATTTTTGTGTTAGCTATGTAGACACTACTTATAAATTATTTTGAAATAAAGTAAAAGCCTTTGATGAGTGGAGAGTGACCTTTTTGTGACCATGATTTTATTGTTTGATAGCATTTATTATTTGCCCACAAAGAAGGTTCTCATCAGTTAGTCTAAACTAAGCATAAGTAAAGTAGTGGGGGGGGTGAAACTTACAAAACAATATAGAAAATAAGTGTAGATTCCATGGGCAAGTGAGTTATCTAAGTGTCTGGGATGGGAGGAGAGCTAGGAGCCTGAGAAGGACAAAGTTTCCCAAAGAAAATTCAAAAGCAACCAGATTTGTATGAAGTTTCACGGAAGTAGGAAAAATTACCTGTGACCACAGTTGTCTTTTTTCTTGGCTAATGCTGCCTTCCATGTGCCAGCACGTACTCTGGAGATCGATAACTCCTTAACTGTTGTTCTCACATAATTGAAAAACTATAGAGGAACTTTTGGCCCACCTTTAAGGACGAGTCAGGACTTGACAGCTCTATAGAGGGAGGACTTGAATTTCTTCCAAAGAGTGCTAGTGCTGACACCCAGCTGCACAGGGTAAGCCTCTCAGCAAAAACTCAATAACCTCTCTGCTATACTTCATGAACAAGGAAAGTGCACACTCTCTCTGACAGTTACTTAACCTCTTCAGGCACAGTTGCCTCATCAGTAAAACAGGAATACCCTCTGTCTCTCAGAGGTGTTGTGAGGAGAAACTAAAGTAATCTAAGCTTCACGGCTTGCAGGTGAGAAGGATTTCTGATGTCACATTATCAGTTTGCTGAGAGATGTAGGTGATTCCTGAAACTAAAGTGTGGGACTTTAACTCAGAATTATCAGAATCCACATCACGAATTTTCAACCTCAGGACCACTGCTATTTTAAGTTATATAATTCTTTGCTGTGGGTAAGGTGAGTTTGCCAGGAGGGAAGCTTCCTGTATACTGCTGGATTTACAACAACCTTCTTAGCATGTTCACACTGAAGACTATAAATGCCTCTTCATTGGTGACAATATACTGTGTCCAGACATTTCTGAGTATCAGCTGGGAGCAGGAGATTGTAAAATTGTCCCCACTTACCTAAGTTATCATAGAGTGAAAAGTCTTAGTCTGTCCTTCTGGCTTTCAACCCAAATGGCACTTGGCAAAGTCTCAATGAATAGCAGCTAAGTGTGTACGAGAATAAGTGAACAAATGCACAGATCATCGGGAAAATGTACAGACTGCCCTATCGAAACCAACTAAAAGTGAAGTTAGGGTGCTAAATATTTTTGAGAAGCAAAAAATTCTCTCCCTCCTGAAAGAAAAAAAGTAAATGGCTTTAAGAGAAACAGACATTTTCAGGACAACCAGAGCCAAATGTAACTGTGATGACAAGGGGAAAATAATTAGTCTAATTAGACTATGTTCTCGTCAAAGTAGAGCCTTTATCTTTGTCACCCAATGAACATCTGATAAGTGTCTTAGTCTAATAAAGAAATATCAGAAAAACTGCATAAGAGGTTAATCTTATTACTAGAGAAGTGGGTGGAGTCGAAGGGGCTGTTTCAGGCAGAGAGAATGATGTGACAGGAGGAGAGAAGGAAGTTTGCATTCTCAAGTTTGTCTGCATAATTCTACAGAGTCTATAACCAGGGTACTGTTTCAATTACAAAGTCATAAGGCTGTGGGGTACCACTGAGACTGGATGCACTCTGTCTTCAAATATATTTAATGCCCAAAGGTATTTAATTCACCATCAGGAAGATGCATGAATATATAGAACTGTTTTGTTTGTTTGTTTTAATAAATGTGATGAAACCATGAACTCTAGGATAAGGGATTCTGCTCTAAGAAGCACTTACCAGCCAGTAACCTGAAAGTTTCCTTCATACATAAGTGAAACAAAGGATAAAACTGTGAATAGTGCAGATCGGTTTAAAATTAGCCCAGCCATTGACAGCATTGTGGTGTCATTGTGATCAGGATTTGAACCTCACTCTACTATGAAGTAAGCATGCAACTGACCTCAGGTCCTCTCCATGGCCTTCCCTTGTGTGTCTATGGGAGTAATTCTGTCTTCCAAACTTTCTCTTAAACACTGCCTAGAGAAAAAGGAGGAGGAGGAAAAGGTGGAAGAGATTGCCTGAAAAATTATGGCTGCCAGTTGTTATTTTGTGTGCTGAGGTCCTGGCTTCTTTAGGGATAAAGCTACTGCTTCCTGAAAATGTTCATACCAACACAGCTTCCCTCGGTGTATCTGGTATTGTACCTTCATTTTCAGTAATTATTATAAGAGCCACAGAGTAAGAATTTGTTAACACCTGTTTTACAAATGAGAAAATTGAGAAGCAAAAGGCGCATTAATTTCCCCAATGCCATCAACTGCTTAGTGTAAAGTAGGGAATCAGCCTCTTGCTCATAAGTAGATATCAGCATGGCTAATGAGTCGGTTCAGAAGAAGATGCAAGCATCTTCCCAATTACTCCTAAATACCTCACTGTGTGCTTCTGCAGATTGGGAAGGCATATTTTTAAGCAACTACAGTATGAGAAAGGATGTCTACCACTGTGACAATTTTAAAATCAATTTCAGCAAGTATGCTAATAACATCTTTTGTAAAAGAAATTTGGGGGCAGAAGAGATGGCTCAGCAGTTAAGAGTTCCAAATTGCTTTCAGAGGACCCAGATTAGGTTCCTGGTACCCACAAAGCAGCTCCCTATCTTTAACTCCAGTTCCTTAGGTTCTGATTTCCTCTTCTGGCCTTTGTGAGCATTTCATGTACTTATTGCACAGGCATACATGCAGGCAAAACACCCAAACATATAAAAATAAATAAATCTTACAAAAGAATTGATTTCCCGGAATATAATTTAAGGTTGAATAGGAATTTAATTATTTGCCTTGTTTTCCGTGGTTTTAAACAGATGCAGCTAAGGCTAGAGATGTGGTACAGTAGAAATATTCTGGGCTCAGGAAGTAGGTATATCTTTTAGGCCCAGGCTCAACTAGCACAATGGCTATGCCCAAACTGTCAACAAGACTGTCCTTCCTTTTTCAAAGTGAAGGAAAATCTGTAATCTCCCTTAAAGTGGGACCTTGTATATTTTGTATGGTTATACCAGTCACTGAGGAAATAGCTAAGTAAGGAGATGGTCTACTCTGGTGATGACTAGGATAGTTTCAGAGACTGGAAGACACTTACTGAACAAATAAAAATATTGAATATCACCATAGAACCTTCGTCCAGGGACAGATGGAGATAGAGACAGGGACCCACATCAGAGCACTGGACTGAGCTCCCAAAGTCAGACGAAGAGGAGGAGGGAGAATATGAGCAAGGAAGTCAGGAGCGCGAGGGGTTGGTCCACCCACTGAGACAGTGTGCCTGAGCTAATGGGAGCTCACCAAAGCCAGCTGGACTGGGACTGAACGAGCATGTGATCAAATTGGACCCTCTGAATGTGGCTGACAATTGGGACAGACTGAAGGGCCAATGATAATGGCACTGGGATTTGTCTCTACGGCATGCACTGGCTTTTTGGGGTCCTAGTCTATTTGGATGTACACCTTCCTAAGCCTGGATGGAGGGGGAGGGCCTTGGGCTTCCCACAGGGCAGGGTACCCTGCCCTCTCTTAGGACTGGAGGGGGAGAAGGGGAGGGTGTGTGGGAGAGCGGGAGGAAAGTGGGAAGAGGGGAGGAAGTGGAAATTTTGATTGGTATTATTTATAAAGTAATAAAAATTTTTAAAAAATAATAGAAATATTGGGAACATTTGTCTTGAGTCTGGGTTTCTATTGCTGTGGTAAAACACCACGACCAAAAGCAACTTGGGAAGGAAAGGGTTTATTTCATCTTGTGCTTCCAGGAAACGACCTGTCACTAAGGAAAGCCAGAGCAGCAGCTAAAGGAGAAACCCGGAGGCAGGAGCTGAAGCAGAGGCCATGGAGGAGTGCTGCTTATTGGCTTGCTCCCCCCAGCTTTCCCAGTCTGCTTTCTCATAAACTCAGAACCACATGCCCAGAGATGGTACTGCCCACAGGGAGCTGGGACTCCACACACCAATCATTAAGCAAGAAAATTTTCCACAGGCTTGCCTACAGATAAATTTGCAGGAGCATTTTCTCTGATAAGATTCTCACTTCCCAGATATATCCAGGTTTGTGTCAAGTAAACAAAAAAAAAATCAATCAACACAGCGTGGTATCATGTTTCCACTGCCAGAGAAAGAAGCACAAACATGAAAATGAGAAAAATACAATAAATTATTTGGGCTCTTTGAAGTTAGGTTCAAACTGAACATGTGGATATTAACCACTAATTGTTGCATGTGCATTGTTAGAGAAATACAAATATAGCTACATGATAGATCCCGAGAAGAGAATTACAAATATCTATGTCCCACTAGATATGCTGCTAGAATCCAGACCCAATGACAATGAGCATACTGTATCTGAGATCATGACTTCTAAATATTATTACCCACTGAAAGGAGCTAAAACTTATAAATGTCTGGTTTAGAGGCAGAGCTGATGGAAGCATAGGATAGATCTAGAACACCTGGGTATACCACCAAGGAAAGAAGGACTCAAATTAGCAGTGTCAATAGGTACAGGCACCTAATTCATTTTAGGAGATGCAGGAAAAAGTATGTAGGATGCACATGCGTCAATGTGTGGACATATGCATGTGTGCTTGTGTGTGTAGAGTTGTGACAGAGGGAGAAATGGCCATAACGAAAGTTATAAAATGCTAGCAAGAATTAGAAACATGAAAAGAGGACATGTAAGATTAACTGCTAACTTTTTTAAGGTTTTTTCAACATACTAAAATTAAAAATTTTTAAATTGCTCCTAAGTTAAAGATGGTGACATATTTTCTGAGATCAGGTTAAGCTGACGGGTTCCGTAGTTCTTACTACAGGCATCACATTTCTGTATGAATTATACAAAAGGTTTTAATTATTTCAAGAAACTATAATTTTAATAGAAAGAAAAAAAGAAAGGCATAAATCAGAGTGACCTTCAAAGTTTCTGTATTAAAAGGCATATGTGCTATAAAAATTGTTTTAAATTATAGGAAAGACATAGAAGTATTAAAGTCATTTCTTCTTTTTTTAAAATTAAGACTTTTTTAATTTTATGTATGTGTTCAGCATCACATGCATGGAGGGACTCAAGGAGGCCAGAGGAGGTTTTCAGATACCCTGGAATTTGAGTTATAGGCAGTTGTAAACCACCAGATGTGGTTGCTGGGAACCAGACTGAGGTCCTCTGCAAGAGCAGCAAGCACGCTCTAACCACTGTGCCATCTCTCCAGGCCTAGCATCATTTCTTTCTAGCCACCGGTAACATCTTTGTAATGGTAAATCTTCAGTGCCAACCTGTTTGATTGGAAGTCACTGAAGGGATGGAGAGTGACAAGGGTGCAGATCCATCTGGAAAGCCATCTCAGAGAGGATCTAGATCTTGGATGCCACTATTCCATGGATGGGTAGCCCAGAGAAGTAATTAAACAGCTTCCTCACCATCATGATATAAACTGTTTTGCCATCATGCACTAAGTCTTCTGAAACCACAAACCCAAATAAATCAGTTCCACCCTTACTTTGTCGACATCATGGACTTTGGTCACAGAGATTAAAAAAAAAAAAAAAAAAAACATAAATAACAGGAGAAAACTGGCCTGAGAGTGGAGATGTTGCTAGAAGTAAATCAGACTACGGGATTCTTTGAACTTTTGGAACTGGTTTGTGGGAGGAATTTGACAAGATTTCATCATGTGTATTGAAGAGGCTCTCGCCTGTTCTATACAGAGATTACTAGGTGATTCTAAGTGAACACTCAGATCAGGATGCTGAACTCAGACAGGAAGAATGTGTTTATGAGGTTTCAGATGGGAACGGACATTTTATTGGGAGTTAATCTCAGCCCACTCATGTCCCACCTAGAAAAAGAATTTACCTACCTTATGTGTGTGTTCTGAAATTTTGTGGGATGCTGAGTTTAAAGATGAGAAAGTAATGAAATTGGTAGAGGCTACTTCAAGACAGGATTCATTTGGTCCAGTGTAGGGCAAGAGCCAGAAGCAAAAGGAAGAGCAGAATGATTTGAAACTGGCCAGGGAAGGGACAAGTTGAAAATAATAAAAAGAAAAATATAAGTGTTAGTGAGATTAGCACCATTAAAGAGCAGTTAAGCACCTTATACCCGAACCATGGGGAACTGGCTATACTCTACCTAGTGTAAGTTCCAAAGTATAAAAATGTAAATCAATTCTAAAGCCTTTCCTTAAAAGGTGAGAGCCACCATTGCATCCCACTCTCAGGGAACTATTGCCATGAAGCTGCTATAGCAATGGTTTGGGAGGGCGCCTTTATTAACCAAGCTACTGTCAAGCCTTTGGGTCATCATTCTTGTTCTAGTTTTAAAGACACTCAAGATGCAAGAGCTATAGGATTGTGAAGACGTTCATCAATACTTTCAAGGAACTTCTAGAAGACCAGGGAATGTGTAGTGTGGTTTGATTCTCTGTAGGCAACTCCTAAAACAGAGTGGTACAGGAAGCTGTGAAGGTGAAGCCTAAGCTGCAATATAAACCTCAGATGTTGGAGATGCCAGGAATATGGACTGCCAGCTGAAGAAAACTTCAGGACAGTAGACAGAATCATCCCAGGAAAGATACTGCATCTGCTCTGAGTGTTAAGTTCACTGTGTTGGGTCTCTCCAAGTCTGTTGAGCTCACACTCCCTGGATGCCAGGAGTGGAGCTACAGGATTTAATGTTTGAACTTTTGTGTGTCTCATTTGCTTTGGTCATATCATTTCTTGCTATTCTGCTTCTCCCTTTTGAAACAGTGATGCTTACTTTGTACCACTGTAACTCGGAAACACACAATTTGTTTTTGAATGATAGGGACCCACAGCAAAGATGATGAACTGGGCACATTTTACATGATGAGATAGCCATACACCTTTTCAAGGGCCAGGGGAAAAACACATTTGAAAATGTGGGTTGTGTGTCGATTTGACAAGGTGTGGGTTTGTGATGGTTAACCTTCATTGTCAACCTGACTGAAACTGTAATCATACTTTTGTCGATAAAGAACTATTTCTAGAGAAGATTGACTTAATTGTTTAGATCCTCCTGCCCCAAATGCAGGTGGCATCATCCCATGGGCTGTGAGCCTGAACAGATCAAAAAGGGGAAGGAGAAAGCAAGGCTCTAGCATTCTCTTTCTTTGCTTCCCGGTTCACCATGAAGTCATCAGTACTCCTCTACCACATGCTCCCATCACCATTCTCCAAGGACCCCTGCTATCATGGACTGAACCCTGTAACACTGTCACCCAAAGTAAAACTCTTCACCCTTTAGGCTGCCTTGCTTGAGTATTTTGGTCATAGCAACAGACTGCTAAATAACAAATTTTTTAAAGTATGATAATTGCTAGAAATATAACACCTGGCCTGGAATATCATTTTATTAAAATTTAGGCATTATATAAGCAATAGTGGCAGATTAGGAAATACAATAGAGATGTGGTTACAGCCCCCTCTTTCCAGAAGTCTGTCACAGAGCACACCTATTGGAAACCCTGCAAAGAAAGTCCTTCCTATAAAGCAAATTCTCAAACTCAGCACTACTGAAATTTTGCAACAGGTAATAATTTATTGTAGAGAGTTGTGCCACATTCTGCAGGATGTTTAACCTCATCTCTTGCTGTCCTAAATGCCCTTAACAAGTCCTTCAATAGATAAGAAATATCTGCAGATGTTGCTGAATATGCCACGGCTCAACTCAACCATTAGATAAAAACCATTGAACTTTGGTGCAACGTGACAGAAGTAAACTTCTCCTCACATTACCCTTTCTAAGGAATTTATTCATTCTTACATTCGGCAATATTCTCCTATGAGCTTCTAGAACACTTTAGATGCACTGCATGTAAAGCAATCCATGCAAAATAAAAGGCCCTGGAACTTTCAGTTAGAGTTAGGGACAATAGCTAACTGAAACCCAATGAAATCTAACTGTGTCTCCCAAGCATTTGGGCATCTTAAAAAGTGATGCCTGTGCATCTCTGCACGCACTTCCAGTCATCTCAGCAACAAAGATCTTATGGCCCCATTTTGTAGCTGAAGGATATAAGGTTCGTGCATTTATACGGCCAACAGAAAACAAAACAAGAGTTTGGCTAGATCTGCGATCCCAATTTCAGTATAATTTCAACAGTACTGAACTGCCATGAGAATCCACCACAGGTGGTTATTTTTGTATTAGGCAAGAAAAATTTTTACTCTGGCTCACTCTTGTAGTGTCATTGACAGGAATCCTAGAAGCATTGTGTTAGGGACCTTGTCCTGGCAGCCTAATTCCTTCCCTCATCAGAAAGCGGATACCAGGTCAGAAATAAGAAACTTTACAGAAAATGTTCCTTTCCCTATTCATCAAGATGATCATCACTTTATATTCTAGCCCGTATTCTTTGCCTACACACACAGACACCAATTACACATAATTTATGGTGTCATTTTTAGCCTCACATCCAACCCTGTTTTGACTTCTCATTCATCAGTAAAGCTTACCGTTCTAAAAGCTAGTGTGTACCAA
>PVIU01008311.1:0-84366 GCA_004026605.1 Ondatra zibethicus
AAAGTTGGCAGATGGAGAACCCATCAACAATGACACCAGGACCTATCTCTTCTGCATGTATTATCTTTTTGAGAACGGAGTCTTTTTGAATGCACTCCTTCCTAGGCCAGGAGGGATGGGGGTGGGCCTTGGACTTCCAACAGGGCAGGGCACCATGCCGTCTTTCAAGGAAGAAGGGGGAGGGAGGAGGGGTGGGGGGGTAGTGGGAGGGGACCGGGAGAAGGGGAAGAAAGGAAAAAAAATTTATTTCTTTAATTATGATCTTGAATGGAAAAAATAAAACAAAACAATGTATGGAAAAAAAAACAAATAACCTTAAAAAAAGAAATGAATGGAGGAAATAATGAGGAACATTAAAAATAAGAGAGGAAAATGTAGAAATAAGCCACAAAAGATAAAGGATGAAGGTCTTTCTTTTCCAACCTGGTCCCCACTCCTGGGAGATCACCATTTTGATGCTGAATTTACTGCAGACACCCAATGGGTATAGTATACTACAGCACAGACCTCCTGAACTCAAGCAATTCTCCTGCCTCAGCCTCCCAAACATCTGAAATCATGGGTGTGAGGAACTAACACAGAGACCTACAACTGGGGAATAGGCACAGAGTGAGAGAACTTGGACCGCTCAGTCCTCAATGGGAAGGTTTCATTGTACCTCCCCCACCCAGGGACTGGGGAGCTACTAAGAAGAGAAGGAAGAAAGTCTAGAAGCCAAAGAGGATGGGTAATACCAAGGAAACATTGTCTTCAGACATAACATAACTGATGTAAATATCAACTCACAGAGACTGTGGCACCATGTATAGGGCCTGCATAGGTCCAAGGCAGACAGGGTTCCAGTCCTGAATGGGGGACATGAACACAGTCTTCTATCTATAACCAAAAAGCTCTTACTGATTGACATCTACTTGCAAAGGAAACACTGGTTTTCTCTGATGAAGTCTCACTGGGTACATTAACCACTTTTAAGGGCAGTAGATAGCCAAGCAAAATGAACTCAGTGGAATTTTTGCAAACTTTTTGTCTCACATCTCCTTGTTTCCTTTCCTTTCTTTCTTTCTTTCTTTCTTTCTTTCTTTCTTTCTTTCTTTCTTTCTTCCTTCCTTCCTTCCTTTCCTTCCTTCCTTCCTTCCTTCCTTCCTTCCTTCCTTCCTTCCTTCCTTTCTTTTTCTTTTTCTAGTCTTACTGGAATTTTGTTTGTATATTGTGGTTTTCAATTTTGCATTTTTATGGGTTTTGTGTATGTGTCTGTATGTTCTTTGTGTTTTGTATTATGACTTATTTGGGTTTTGTTTGTTTACTTGTTTGTTCTCTAAAGAGGAGGAAGAAAGAGCATGGAGTTGAATGGATGGGGAGTTGGTTAAGAAGGGTATGGGAAGACTTAAGGGAGCTAATCAGAATATATTGTCTAAAATTGTTTAAATAAATATTTAAAAAAGAAAACAATCAGTAGTTGCCTACATGCTAAGAAGGGTAGGGATTGAAAAGGATTACACAAAGATATGGAAAAAATTTTTTCATTTAATAATTTTTTTAAATTGCACTTTACATTCAAACCATAGTTCTCCCTCCTGCCCCTCTTCCCTTCCACCTCACCTCCAACCCCAGCTCATCCCCTCATCTACTCTTCCCAAAGGGTAAGGGCTCCCATGAGGAAACAAATCAACAAAGCCTGGACCATTAAGTGGAGGGAGAACCACGTCCCTTCCCCCTGCATTAAGGCTGAGCCTGAAATCCTACCATAGGGAATCGGCTCCGACAAACTAACTCATACACCAGAGATAGATCCTGGACCCACTTTCAGTGGCCCCTCAGATAGACCATGCTACACAACTGTCTTCCACTCCCACATGTAAAGAAAGAGTCTAGTTCAGTCCCTTGGAGACTCCACAGCTGTCGGTCTGTAGTTCATAGGTTTCCACAAGCTTAGCTGAGCTGTCTCTGTAGATCTCCCCTTCATGACTTTGACCTCCCTTGTTCACATTTTCCATCCTCCCTTTCTTTGATTGGATTCCCAGAATTTGGACTGGTGCTTGGTTGTGGATCTCTGCACCTGATTCCATCAGTTACTGGATGAAGGCTTTATGATGATAGTTGGAGTATTCAACAATCTGATTGCAGGGGAAGGCCAGTTTAGGCTCCCTCTCCACTATGGCTAAGAGTTTTAGCTAGGGTCATCCTTGTGGATTCCTGGATGTTTTCCTGTGGAGGCCCGAAAATGTGAGCCTGTTTCCACACTGACCAAAGGTCAGAGAGTTGAAACTTTCCTCTAGTTTCTTCAAAGTTATTGTGCTTCTACCTCAAACAAAGGTCCCACCTAAATGTTGAACAGAGAGTTCTGCTCACTCAAGATTATTGTCAACAGGTGTGGCTAATAACCAGACCTTGTGCTCCAGGAATAGAGAAGTGGATTATTCCTACCTCAAATTGGAGTCTAAGGATCCAACTAAGTTCCAGTTCCCTTTTTGGTGATAACTTAGGATTTGACCCAGGGAGTGGTTTGACTACAGAATGTTCTGGTCTAGTGTGTAAGCGTGAATTGTTTTGTTCTAGCAACAGAATGTTTAACTATAAATGTAGCCCACAACTTTCAATTGGTCTGTTCATTTCCTTGTATAATGTTAATACAGTCTTTTTGTCTTTCTCTTACCTTTTGGGGTTGGGGTATTTTAAGCAGTTGGAAATTAAATGTGGGTGAATTTTAAGTACTCACAGAAATTCCCTCCCGATACTATCCTATATATTTCTCGGTTTCATTATTTTCACTTGTGTCTTCATATTCTTTACTATATTTCTAATCCCCATGCCTTTACCCTGGCGAGAGGTATTTTTGTTGTGATGGGCCACCAGCATTTCTCTAGCACCAGGCTTCTCTATAACCCCACAATGGCTCTCTAACAAGATATCTCTTTCATTGCTCTTCCACTCCATCCTTCCCCCAATTCGACCATCTTGTTTCCTCATGTTCTCATCCTCCATTCCTTCCCCTTTACCACCCCTCCTCACTCCCAATTTACCCAGGAGATTTCAGGTAATTCCCCTTCCCAGGGCGATCTATGTATCCCTCTTAGGGTCCTCCTTGTTACCTAGTTTCTCTGGAGTTATGGATTCTAGTCTGATTATCCTTTGATTTACTTCTAATATCCACTTATGAGTGAGTGCACACCATGTTTGTCTTTCTGAGTCTGGGTTACCTCACTCAGGATGGTTTTTCTACTTCCATCCATTTTCCTGCAAATTTCATGATGTCATTGTTTTTTTTATAGCTGAGTAATATTCCATTGTATAAAGGCACCACATTTTCTTTATCCATTCTTCTGTTGAGGGGCATCTAGGTTATTTCCAGGTTCTGGCTATTATTAAGAATGTTGCTATGTACATTGTTGAATAAATATCCTTGTGGTGTGATTGAGCATCCTTTGGTTATATGCCCAAGAGTAGTATCACTGGTTCTTGATATAGATTGATTACCAGTTTTTTGAGAAACCAACTTGCTGATTTACAGAGTAACTATACAAGTATGTACTTCCACGAGTAGTGGAGGAGTGTACCCCTTACTCTGCATCCTTTCCAACATAATCTGTTCTCAGTATTTTTGATCTTAGCCATTCTGACAGGTGTAAGATGGTATAAAATTTTGAAGTGACAGATATAGTCATTATTTTGTCTTGTAAGTTTCATGGTAGGTAATTATTGAAAACTTGATACAAATAAATCTATATATATATATGATGTTTATATATATAAAGTTGTATATATATATATATATCCCCACACCCACATATGTAGTATTTATGTATGTATCTGTTATTGACTAATGATTGGAAAAGGAACCAGAGCTCAAACAATTACCATTTTCGGATCATAAACACTGAGAAATTTAATGAGTAGGAAAAAATATCTTTGTCTTTTCTGAAACCAAAAGCATTTTAGTGTATCTCACAAGACCCTACTTCTTCACTAAAGAGACAGAATTATATGTCTTTGTGAGCAAGAGCCCTAAACAATACTTTGTTTTGAGTATAAGAAACAGAGTAAGACTCAAGTAAATTTTTGAAAGTGTGTAAGAAAACAACATTTCATGAAAACTAAAGAAACCCTGGAGTCAGAAGCTCAGAGGTGAGAGGGAGGAGCATAGAGGAGCCGTCCTGTCTCAGGAGACCTTCTAAATGGCACTGTAACTTCTTCTTCATGCCCAACCCTCCCCTCTGTTTTCCCAGGAAAAATTGCAACAAGGTAGTTCCCACCAAGGGGCATAATCTCTAGACTAAAGAAGAATAAGAAGAAATGATAGTTGTGACGGGTTTAAAATAGTGTGATGAGATATATAAGGGTGGGAAGAGTAGGATCAACATGAAAACCACCACTGAAAATAAACTGGATGAGACTTGAGAAGCAAAGGGGAGTCAATTAGCTGAAGCTCAGAGGACAAACAGCAGAGCACAGTACAAGTATAGGATTATCAAGAGCCAGGAATCTTGTATTCTTGAAAGAAACTAGAAAAGGCTTAGGCAGAACAATGTAACAAGGGTAAGGGTTGAAGATAAGGTCAGACACTGGCAAGAATTTCTATTCATAGTTACTGGGAGTACAAGGGTAAATTACCGGACCGTTCCAACCAGAGAGATGCAATCTGACTTGTTCTATTAGATCATTCCAAAGCTACTGTATGGAAAACAAACTGAAGAGAGACAGAGAGAAAACAAGTCAAATTAAACACTATTGAGCCAATGTAGGGATCCATAAGGTAGCTTATGTTCTAGGAGGGTTGCCATGGAAATGAGGAAACATGGCCAGATTCAAGGAACAGAATGTATGGAATTTGTTGAAGGTGAGATGAGAATTATTTCTTTTCTGGGACACAGCAACTGCAAGAAGGAAATGAGTTCATTAATGGCAAAGGGAAACTGAAAGAATCAAGGCTTGGTGGGGATGGGAAATAAAGAGCTACCCTTCGGCCACATCCAATACCTAGAGGGATAATTCTAGGCTTTAATGGAGAGTCTAGTTTAGAAAACATAAAGGTAAATGTCACAGTAACGTAGGCATACTTAAAAATATCAAGACCAGGTAAGACTGCACAGGAGAAAAATAGCTGGGGAAGAGCAGAAATCCAAGGACCATACCACAGATCTGGATTGTATTTGGAAGAAAGCACAAGAGGAGTCTCTTACAGCAGATAATTCCACTGAAGCCAAGAGGAAAGAGCTAAGAAGGAGCATATGGTCCTTCTTATCAAGTGCTGGTACATAACTTGAAGACAGAAAACATCACTGAGCTGGTGATTGGCAGCAAAAGTGACCATGGAAGAGCAGTTTTCAGAAGAGTGAGAATAAAATGGTATATGCTAGGGAGAAAATATGACACAGAGAAGTGAAGACCAGGCAGTAAAGGAATCTACCACTATACATTATTGTGACAATGAATAAACTGACGGAATACAGGTGTAGCTGATGTCAGCAGTCTCCTGTGGACAGAGTGAGCGAATATGCAGAAGATGGCTGGCATACTTTCAATGAAGCTTCATGCTTAGAAAAGAGAGGACGTTAATCCTGAAGGCGTAGAGGCATGGAATGCAGATTACTGAGGCACACAGTCATTGATGATAGTGAGGTCACAGGTAGGACAATGAGGATGACTCTTAAGCAGGATGAGAAAGGAGGACTACTAGAGGTGAGGAGGCTGAGAGAGCAAGGAGGTCAGTGTGAGAAGTGTAAACACACGGCCAAGGGTGTTATTAAGAATAAATGAGTAAAAAGATTGTAGTCTGGTGCCCAAATCATTCAAGAATGTTAAATCAGAAAAAGGAATACCAAAAAGTGGTTATTAGGGCATTAACCTCCAATAAACTGGAAATGGCTGAAATCTGTAGAAGGAAGAAAGTAGAAGTACTGCCAGGGAAAACCACCATTAGCTCTTGTATATCTCAGATATAAATAGAAAGAGAATAAAGATAAATCCACCTCTTATTGGTAGAGACACTTTGATATGTTTCACCCGATATATTCCCAAGAACCTTTAATCAGTTGGGAAAATACATCTATTAGTGACTAACGGAAAATTGTGGAATAGTCACTGTACAGTACAATTTGAAATGGGTGTTTGAGCATTTTCTTTACCATACAAATGTTTAGCAGGGTATTCGCATTGGCACTCTTCACCTGGGAATCTGAAAGCATCATATTTCTGTCACAGTCAGTGACAAAAGGCGGAAACATGAAGTGACCTCCAGACCCTGTGTTGATTTTGACCTGCTCTCTTGAGAGTTTCCTCTAGTGCTGTCACATCCCTCCCTTCCATTTCAGCATCAAATCCATATGGAGCCCTACATCTGAGATTAGAGTGAGATTCAAAGGAAAGAACATGGAAATAAATGTAATGATTGTAATCACCAACTTGGTGACATTGTCATGTCCTCATTCTAATCTGTAAGTTTCCTTTTGGGAACAATAGATCACATTAAAAAATCTCTCAATACCTATTTGTTAATGATGAAAAATACCATGAGATTATGAGAAATCTCATTGTTTAGGAATACAAGGAACATACTTAAATATAATAAAAGCAATGTACAGCAAGCCGACAGCCAACACCAAACTAAATGGAGAGACACTCAAAGCTATTCTACTAAAATCAGCAACAAGAGAAGGCTGTCTACTCTCTCCATATCTATTCAATATAGTACTTGAAGTTCTAGCTAGAGCAATAAGACAAAAGGAGAACAAATGGATACAATTTGGAAAAGAAAACGTCAAACTTTCACTATTTGCAGATGATGCTATAGTATACATAAGTGACCCCAAAAATTCTACCAGGGAACTTGTACAGCTGATCAACACCTTCAGTAATGTGGTGGAATACAAGATTAATACAAAAAAATCAGTTGCCCTCCTACATACAAATGATAAATGGACTGAGAAAGAAATCAGAGAAACATCACCCCTTTTTTCCTTTATTTTTATTTATTTATTTTTTAAGTTTTTTTAAAAAGAAAAGCTATCTTTTTTCATTATCTATAACAATCCAAGTTCCCACTCCCTTCCCCTTCCCATTCCCTCCACATACCCCCACCCTACCCCTATCCACTCTTCAGAAAGGGTAAGGCACTTTGCTTTGGGAAAGGTCCAAGGCCCTCCTTACTATATCTAGGCTGAGCAAGGTATCCCTCCAAAGAGAATAGGATCCCAAAAAGCCCAGTACAAGCAGTAAGGATAAATCCTGCTGCCACTGCCAGTGGCCCTTCAGTCTGCCCCAGCCATGCAACTGAGGGAGCCATTATGGAGAAATTCCCAGGAATCCACAAGAATAACCCCAGCTAAGACCATAAGCAATAGAGGAGAGGGTGCCCAAACTGGCCTTGCTCTGTAGTCAGACTGATGAATATCTTAAATATCACCATAGAACCTTCTTCCAGCAACTGATGGAAACAGAGGCAGAGACCCACATCGGAGCACTAGACTGAGCTCCCAAAGCCCAGTTGAAGAGTGGGAGAAATGAGAATATGAGCAAAGAGGTCAAGACCGTGATGGGTACACCCACTGAAACAACTTACCTAATCTAATGGGAGCTCACCAACTCCAGCCAGACTGGGAAGGAACAACCATTGAATATCACCCTTTATAATAGTCACAAAAAACCCATAAAATATCTTGAGGTAACTAACCAAACAAGTGAAAAACCTTCATCGGCAAGAATGTTAAGCCTTTGGTGAAATCTCAAAGACATTTTGGCCTAGTCTACATGTATCCATACACACAAATTTTTATAATTATTTATTTTGAGAACTTCACAATTGATTATTGTATTTGAATAATTTTGACCCCCTTCTCCCACTCCAATTCCTCCTGTGTCCCCCTCATTCTCACTCAAATGTATGGCTTCTTCTTTGTCCTTGGGTACCTCAGAGTGTACTGTGGGTCTGCCTAAATATCCCTCTTCTTGATGTATAATTTGGAATCTGGGTATGGGTAGAGTGTGTATTGGGTGAAGACTAAACTTTTCCCTTGCACTGCCAATATCATGGGGGGGGGGGAATCATGTAATCAAAATGGGGATATGTAAGGTCCTTAGAATCCTTTGTCCTTATAGAGAAGGAAATATAAAGTCTTGGTTTTGGCCAAGTTCTGAATTAAATATTTATTCATGACAGTAATTCAGTACATTCTTTATTCCAGGATGGGGACTTAGCCAAGAGAAGGCATAGTAATCATTGTCCCCTTTATTGTGACAAAGTACCCAGCAAAAGCAGCTTAAGAAAAGAGGAATTATGTTGGTTTGTAGTTTAGGGGTGCAGCCCTCCATGACAAGAAGGCATAGCAGCTGGAGATCCAGGCAGCCTGTTCAATCCTGTCAGGAAGCAGAAAGAGGCAAACGCTGCCCTCAGCTTGCTCTCTCCTTGTAATTGAGTTCAAGACCCTAGTCCACCGAACGCTGCTACCCACTTTTAGGGTAAGTTTTCCTTTATCACTGAACCCCGATGTAGAAATACCTTTATAGTCATACCCAGAGATTTGTCTCCTAGGTGAACTCCAATCAATATTAACCATCACAGAAAGCTTCTAAATTTGCATTGTTATAACAAAACCACACTTTACCCTTTATCTATTTATTTATTTTACATCCTAACCTCTGTTTCCCTTCCCTCCTCTCCTCTAAGTCCATCACCCCCAACTCCCCTCCGCACCCCCATCCACTCCTTATTTTATATTCTCAAAAGGGCAGTATCTACAAAATAGGGCATATCAAGTTGCAGTACTACTAAGCACCTTGCCTTGTATCAAGGCTGGACAAGGCAACCCAGTATGAGAAGAGTCCCAAAAGCCTGTAAGAAAAAGGTCAGAGATGGCACCTGCTCCCATAAGAAGTTAGGAGTCCCATGAGAAGACCAAGCTAGAAAACAGTCACACATATGCAGAGGGCCTAAGTCAGTCCCATGCAGGCTCCTCTGTTGTCACTTCAGTCTCTAATCTCTTATTGAGCCCAGGATAGCTGAATCTGTGGGTTTTCTTGTGGTATCATTGACCCCTCTGGCTCATACAGTTCTTCTTGCCTCTTTTCAGAAGGATACCCTGAGTTTGCCCTAATGTTTGACTGTGGGTCTCTGCCTCTGTTTCCTCCAGTTGCTGGATAAAGTCCCTCTGATGACTGCTGGGGTAGGCACCAATCTGAGTATCGTTAGGCATCATTACATTGACAATTTTTTTTTCTCCAGTTGTGTTTGATTTTGATTCTCTTTTAGGTCTCTGGGCTATCCAGCCTCTAGGTCCTGGTGCTCCAGAGAGTGTCAGGGATGGGCATATTCTCATGGCATGGGTCTCAGGCTAGACCAGTCATTGGTTGGCCATTCCCACAATCTCTTTGTCACCCTTACTCCAGTATACCCCATAGGCAGGACAGACTGTAGTTCCAAGATTATGTGGCTAGGTTGGTTCCCCATTCCTCCACTAGAAGACCTGCCTGGTCACAGGAGGTGGTCAGTTCAGGCTACAGATCCCCTTTAGCTAGGAGTCATCGTTAGGGCCATCCTTCTAGACTCCTGGGAGTTTCCCTTGTACCGGGTTTCAACTGACCCTCAACTGACCCCACTTCTAGTCACTTCTTTCACTACTCTACCCCACCCCCACCTGATTCCTCAGGTTCTCATCCCCATCCATCTTCAGTCCATCCAAGAAATCGCTTCTATTTCCCCTCCCCAGGGAGATCCGGGTATCTTCCTTGAGTCCTCCTTGTTCCCTAGCCTCTCTGGCTCTGTGGATTATAGCATCCTTTATTTCACAGCTAATATCCACTTGTCAGTGAGAACACGCCATGTTTGTCTTTCTGGGTCTGGATTACCTCGCTCAGGATAATTTTTCACACTTTGCCCATTTTAACAGATTTATATTTTTTTAATGTTCATTTTCCTTTTCCATATATGTAATGTGTGTCTAGAGGAAATTTGGAAAACAAGAATGTAAATAAATATTAGCATTTTGTTTCATTTTCTTTCCGAATCTATCTTATGTGGTAAAATGTTTGTGTTATGTTTTTATGCTGAAATGAGCATGTAGTATATGTACAATTTTGTATAAATTAGGACACGTGCACAAATTAGCAATTTGACTTACCATCATAGCACAAGTATGTTTTTTTAAAAAAACAACTTAACTCTTTCTAAATGTTGTTGCAGTGAATGGAATCAATAAATTATGCTTATCACATTTGTTCCATAGAATGATCTATACTACTCAGTTGTACATAGGGATTTCCCGTGGTTCTTCATAATAAGTGATGCTCTGGTGAATATCCATGTATAAAACATCCTCTCTCTCTCTCTTTCTCTCTCTCTCTCTCTCTCTCTCTCTCTCTCTCTCTGTGTGTGTGTGTGTGTGTGTGTAAAACCCTTAAGATACTCACTCACTCTAAGAAAATTCTAAATCTATAATAAATATTATTGCCTGAAGCCACAATACCATGTGCAATCTCTAAAACCTATTCATCCTAGAAAACTGAAAATTTAAAAGTGGTTAACAATGTGGGGCTGGAAATATGGCCTCAGCAGGGAAAGTGCTTGTCCTGCAGGCCAGACAGCCTGAACTTAATTCCAGAATCCATGTGAAAATAACAACACAGCAAAAAGCCCAGCACTCCTACCACGAGGAGAAAGGTAGAGACAGGAGAGTCAGAAGCTCACAGGCCAACTAGCCTGAAATACATTGCTTAGCAACAACAATACCAAGAGACTCCACCTCAACAATGTAGAAGGCAAGAATCAATTCCTGAAAGTTACCCTCTGATCTCCATGATTGCCATGAGTAACATACATCTGTATGTGCAAGCACACACACACACACACACACACACACACACTCACTCACACCACTAATAAGCAAAAAGAAGTTAACTATATGACATATATGTGTATATATACACATACCACATCATTAAGTTATATACCCTGTGTGTGTGTATATATACACATATGTATATATATTAAATATATGTTAAATATATACATATATATGTATATATATTAAAAAATTCATACATATCCCAGGAGAAGAAAAAGAAAGACTATAGTTGTTTGAGCTGAGGTTGTGGCAGTGATGGCTCAATTCTGTGACTATACAAAAGCTGATCGAATTGCAGTACTGAATGGGCCAAGTATGTGAAGATAGCTCAATAATGTGGTGATTGCCTTTTTACATCAGAAAAGAGCCTCAAAAACAACACAGCACCTAGGTATTTAAACAGCTTAAATTATTTGTATTTCTGGGTATGCTTTTTACTTAGGTAGCGACATAAATGCAGGTGAGGTCCTTTTTATTTTATTCTTTCAATAGTTAACCAGCAACTAACATTTTTTCTCATTGCTCATTAATGTTTCATTTTCGAATACTAAATACAGGAGGGGATCTGTAGGAAGAAGAGGTAGGGAGGTGGGGCAAATAACAGTTCTGTTCTCTAGAGAACCCTGACACACACACACACACACACACACACACACACACACACACAGAAAGTTAGGCCACTTTGGCTGACAGTGCTCATCTAATAAAAAATAGACTCCTAAAACAATACAGGTGTAGTGATATTTCATTTGTATTTTAATAAATATATCTTGCCTGAAGATCAAAACACAAAGCAGCCAAACTAGTCAGTCATACAGGCCAGGCAGTTGGGGCACACACCTTTTATCCCAGCAGCCAAATTAGTTATCCAAAGAAGCTGGGCAGTGATGGTGCACACCTTTAATCCCAGACTAGAGAGGAACATAAGGCAGGATGAGACAGGAACTCACTCTCTTTTAGGCTGAAGATCTCATAGTGGTAAGAGTTCTCTGGTGACTTGGCTGCTTTGCTTTTCTGATCTTCAGGTTGAATCCCAATATCTGTCTCTGGGTTTTTCTTTTTCACGCTACATTTGGTGCCCATCAAATTCATGGAAAAGCCATTGACCTGTGGTTTTTCTGCCACCACCATGGACGAAACTACACACGACTGGAATTACCACCCTACTGGTTAGATTTTTCTCTCTACTCTCCTGGCAGGATCTCCTTGAATCCCCTTCTCAGGCTACTACCAAACTAGGTAGCTGCCTTGAAATCCAGTCAGGCTTTTACTGTTCTATGCAGCAGCAATAAGCCTCACATTATCATCATCATCATTGGTGGCAGTTTTGGTAAGATAACTGAGAATTCTTAAAGGAAGGAATTATTTTAAAAGGAGGAATCCATTACAATAGAGGGATTTGCATCTCTGTATGATAATATGCTAGACAGTTTGAAAATGGAACACCTAAATGACAGGATACCTAATTTAAATGGGATTTATGTAATATAAATTATAAACATCAGCTTTATCATTTTTGTATTATCACTAAAAAAGTTGGTCAATCTGAGTGCTAAGATACAGGCCTTAGAAAATCCTAATAAAACAAATCACAGAGATATTCAAACCCTGAAAAAGGAATTTAATGGAGAACCAGTTTAAGCATTGTATTAAAAGAATAGAGAGAAACAGTCTAAGGTTTTCAATCAACCTTAATATATCCAGTAGGGCCATTAAAGCAAGGTCATCACCTTTGGAGGAATGGATTTGTGTAGCATGAATAATAAAAACCCAGAGACAGAAAGTGGGGTTCAACCCAAAAACCAGAAAAGCAAAATAGCCAAGCTACTAGGGAAGTCTTACCTCTACCAAGGTTGAGTGACCATAAATTAAACAGACTAAGTGTCTCCTCTCATTTTTTCTCATATTATTCTTTTTTAAAATCCTTTAGTAGATTTTTAAATTGATTTTATTGAGCTATACATTTTTCTCTGTTCCCCTCCCTTCTTCTCTCCTCTCCCATGGTCCCCATGCTCCCAATTTACTCCGAAGATCTTGTCTTTTTCTACTTCCCAGGTAGATTAGATCCATGTATATCTCTCTTAGGGTCCTCATTGTTTTCTAGGTTCTCTGGGATTGTGAATTGTAGGCTGGTTGGTTTTCTTTGATTTATGTCTATAAACCATTTATGAGTGAGTACATGTGATATTTGTCTTTCTGCGTCTGGGTTACCTCACTCAAAATGATGTTTTCTAGATCCATCCATCAGCCTGCAAATTTTAAGATGTTATTATTTTTTTCTGCTTTGTAGCACTCCATTGTGTAAATGTATCACATTTTCCTTATCAATTCTTCAGTTGAGGGGTATTTAGGTTGTTTCTAGGTTCTGGCTATAAGAAACAATGCTGCTATGAACATAGCTGAGCACATGTCCTTGTGGTACAATTGAGCATTCTTTGAGTCTATACCCAAAAGTGGTATTGCTGGGTCTTGAGGAAGGTTGTTTCCTAAGTTTGAGATATTGCCATACTGATATCCAAAAGGGCTGTACCATTTTGTACTCCCATGAGCAATGCAGGAGTGTTTCCTTTATCCCACATCCTCTCCAGCATAATATGTCTTCAGTGTTTTTGATCTTGGCCATTCTTACAGGTGTAAGATGGAATCTCACAGTTGTTTCTATTTGTATTTCTCTGATGGCTAAGGATGTTGAGCATTTCTTTAAGTGTCTTTCAGCCATTTTAGATTCCTCTGTTGAGAGTTCTCTGCTTAGGTCTGTACCCCAATTTTTATTGGATTATTTATTCTTTTGATCAAAGACCTCAACATAAAGCCAACCACGCTGAACCTCATAGAAGAGAAAGTGGGAAGTACAGTTGAACACATTGGCACAGGAGACCATTTCCTAAATATAACCCCAGTAGCACAGACACTGAGAGAAACAATTAATAAATAGGACCTCCTTAAACTGAAAAGCTTCTGTAAAGCAAAGAACACAGTCAACAGGACAAAAATGGCAGTCTACAGAATGGGAAAAGATCTTCACCAACCCCACATCAAACAGAAGACTGATCTCTAAAATATACAAATAACTGAAGAAATTGGCATCTCCTCTCATTTTATATTCCCTCTAGTGCTGAGATTAAACACATTGTGACTCCCTAGGACTGAGATTAAATGTGTAGGTACCACCACCTGGATTTTTTTTCTGCATTAATCTTGTGTAGCCCAGGATGGCCTTGAACTCACAGAGATCCATCTGACTCTGTCTCCCAAATTTTGAAATTAAAGGTATGTCACCATTGCTTGAACTCTAGTGGCTTTAGTTTTGCATCTGGTCTTCAGGCAAGATTTATTTATCAAAATACAAAATCATACCACCACAGATTCAATATACAATTAATTTTGAATGTCATGAATATGATGATGCATGGATAGGAGAGGTGATTTCCAGAGGTTTGAGAAAAATTCGAAATGTCAAGTGTTATAACTGTGGCAAACAAAGTCACCTTATGGATTGTAGACAGGACTTTCCTAGAAACAATGGTTTTATTTTTTTATTTTATTTTATTTTATTTTATTTTTAGAATAATCAATTCACTATGCCCCTTCCTTCTGGATTATGTGAAAGGTATGGCAAAGGAAGGCATTGGATTAATGAATGTAGGTAAACTATTAATATTCAAGGTAATCTTTTTCTGTCAGGAAGCTCTTTGAGAGGCATCTTGCAGGCCCTTATTCCAAACCTGGTATAGTAATTTTCTGCCACTGTAGAGAAACTCCTTCCCAGAAAAATTAAATAACCTAATACCTATTATAAGAAACCATACTGCTCTGAATAATAGCAGGGCTATAGAAGAGACAACAAAAAAATTCAGGAGACACCATAAAGTGAGTATTTTGGCAAACTTCTATAAATGAACAAAGACTAAAATTAAAAATATGAATAAATAATGTCATTGAAGATCTGATAGACATAGGTACACATGTAACAATAATTTCACCAGAATTTTGACACCCACATTGGCCTCTTCAGGACATAAATGTTCAGTTTTTAGGAACCAGAACTTTAATCTCAGGTAAAGCAGAGAGTAAGATGAATTGAATGTATAGGGCCAGAAGGACATATAGGAATATTAAAACTATATGTGGCTAGCATAGCAATGAATTTGTGGGGATGTGATTTGTTACAGCAATGGACTACACAGATAAACATTCCCCCAATCTTAGAAACAAACCATAAATTAAGGTATGTTTCTGGGAAAAATATTAGAAGATTTTTTTTAAAAAAAACATTCAAGTTGTACAAGAATGGGTGCAATGGCTGTGGATATTTCAAAGGCATCAACAGCTCTACCATTAAAATGGTTGATAGAAAAACCTGTATGGATTAAGCAATGCCTTTTAACTATAGACAAACTGCAGACTTTAGAACAGCTAGTAGAGGAGCAGTTAAATGCTCAGCATATTAAAGAATCAACCAGCACTTAAAATTCTCTTGTAATTTTTGTTAAAAAGAAATTCATATAATGGAGAATGATAACAGATCTAAGACCTGTTAATAAAGTGATTCAGCCAATGTACACTCTACAGTCTGGAGTTCCTTTGCCTTCTCTATTGCCTAAAGGATGGCATCTTATAGTTATTGATTTAAAAGACTGTTTCTTCACTATACCTTTACAAGAAAATGGTAGAAAAAATTGCCTTCACAGTGCCTACTTTTAATGAGTCTCAGCCTGCTAAAAGGTATCAGGGGAAGATTCTCCCACAGGAAATGCTAAATAGCTTCACCCTGTACCAATATTTTGTAAGTCAGGCCTTGGAAATGATAAGCAATTTCCTGAATCTTTAGCTTAGCATTACAAGGACAAAATTTTACTATCTGATTCAAATGTAAATATTTTAGAAAAAAAATTCTTAAAGAAGTAAATTTTGCCTTGTTGGGGATTTAAAAATGCTCCTGGAAAAAAGGAGGAGATTCTTTAATTATTTAGGTTATAAAATAAGCTTATAAAAAATTAGACCCCAAAAGGTGCAAATTAGGAGAGATAAATTGCAGACTCTTAATGACTTCCAAAGATGGCTAGGAGATATCTCCCATCTATGGTGCACTATTGGGATATGTCCTAATTACCTGGTTATTTTAAACAAAACCTTATATGGTGACACAAACTTAAATATTCCCAGGGAATTATCAGATGAATTGACAGAGAATTGACTTTGATTAAAGAGAAATTACAGAAGGCACATATGAATCATGTGGATCCAAATCTTAATTGCAATCTGGTCATATTACCCTCCAAACATTCCCATATAGGAATTTTAATGCAGAGAGAAGATATTATCCTGGAATGGATCTTATTACCACATAAACTGAGTAAAAAAATAAAAAAAATGTAGAAAAGGTCTCTGAGTTAAATCTAAAAGGAAAATTGAGACTTCATCAATTGGTGGAAATAGAACCAGCAGAAATTATAGTACCTTTTAATAATAATGAAATTGACAAATTAAGGGAAGAAAGTGAACCCTGGTAAAGAACTTGTAAATTTTTGGGAGAGATTAACAACAACTATCCCAAAAGTAAGAGAATTCTACTTATAAAGAGAACTGGCTGGATCCTTCCTCATATTGTAAGGGAAACATCAATAAATGGAGTTCCTACATTCTATATTGATGCAAATAAATCAGGAAAGGCAAGTTACAAATCAGAAAATATAAGTAAAGTTGATCAAAACCCTTATGTTTCTTTCTAAATGTCAGAATTACATGCTACAATCATGGTACTAAGGGATTTTTAAATAACTTCTCAATATAGTTACTGATTTTGAAAATGCAGAAAACTTTTTTCTCATATTGAAACTGTTGAACTTATACCAAATGATACAGAATTGATTTTATTATTTATTCAGCTACAAGATACAATCAGGAATAGGAATCATCCCATACACATAACACATATCTGATCACATATGGGTCTTCCAGGTCCTCTAGCACAAGGTAATTAGAAAGTCCTGAGGGAGATCCTCAGAATTTCATTTAAAAATATCATGTCAACAGCAAAGGTTAAAAAAATGACTTTTCTTTCACATGGCAACAAGTCAAGAAAATTATAAGGAAATGTTCTTATAATTGTTCTTTATACAACCAAACAGTACTACCTGCAGGAAGCAACCCAAAGGGTACTCAAAGGGATGAAATCTGGCAGATGGATGTATTCCATTTTGTAGAATTTTGGAAACTAAAATATGTACACCACACCATTGACACCTATTCAGGTTTTCAATGGGCAACTTCTTTGAGTTCAGAAAAGGCTGATTCAGTAATCACACATTTGCTAGAAGCTATGACTATCATGGGTATACTTGTACAAATAAAGACAAACAATGCTCCAACATGTGTCTTTAAGCAAATGAAACTTTTTTTGCTTATTATAATATAAATCATATTACAGGTATACCAGATAATTCTACAGGTGCTGTGGGACAATGGTCTTTTATCCTGACACTTGCATTTTAATAAAATGCTGATTGGCCAATAGCCAGGCAGGAAGTATAGGTGGGGTGATGGGACAGGAAGTAGAGGTGGGGCAATGAGAACAGGAGAATTCTGGGAAGAGGAAATAGTTAGTCTGCAGTTGTTATCCAAACAGAGAAGAAGCAAGATGAGAATGCCTCACTGATAAAAGGTAACAAGCCACGTAGCTAACATAGACAAGAATAAGGGGTTAATGTAAGATATAGGAATTATTTAATAAGAAGCCTGAGCTTATAGGCCAGCCAGTTTATAATTAATGTAGTAGACCTCTGTGTGTTTTCTTTGGGACTGAATGACTGCAGGACCAGGTGGGACAGAAACTTCTGTCAACATATAGGCCAGGCAGTTATAGAACAATCAAATTGAACTCTAAAGGATATGCTAAATAAACAGAAAGGAAAGATAAATAGATTGCATAATGCTTTATTAACTATGAAATTTATAAATGCTAATGAGAAAGGAACAATAGCTACAGAGAGACATTGGATAGTAGAAAAAAACTACAGAATTAAATCAGCTGATATATGTTAAAGGTGTACTGAACTCAGAATAGAAGCCAGGATATGTATTAATCAAAACTAACATATAAAACTAACAAATGTTTTTCATTTGATCAGATATAACTTGTCAAATGAGAATCTCCCCAAAATTAGAGTCAGAAAAGGTTTTGTGTCTGACTTTTTGAGATAATAAAGGTATCCAGCTATTGGACAAATAAGACATTTGAAAAAAATGACAAATCATTCAGAAAAAAATGTCTCACAAAAGAATATGACTGCCAAACTTTGTCAAGACAAGGAAGGAGGGATATCCTTCATTATATCCTGTTCACAGAAAAGTCTATTAGATATGCTAGGCCTATAGACCAAAGACTGATGCCCCAACATTGCAGAATAACTTTGGGTGACTATCCTATAGCTAGATGTTTCTGTCATTTCTCATATTTTTGGAAGTTACTTGCTCATATTTCCTGCTTATTCAGTTAATATTATTTCCTTCTTGGGACTCTGAGAGAGTTAACGACTAGATAGTTATAGTTTTCCTTGTTTACCTAACACAGAAAGCAATTTATGAAAGTAAATTAGGGAAAATTTGTACTCACCAAGATAAGATAGATGTGGAATATTTTCTCTGAAATTGTCAAATACAATTAGACTAGACATTGTTGATGCATTTACTGACTGTATATTTTGTATATAGTTATTATAATTATTGTATACAGTTTTTCTTATATTAGTTATAGCCTTCTTTATTTTAGACAAAAATGGGAAATGTAGTGATATTTCATTTGTATTTTAATTAAAAAAAGCTTTCCTGAAGACCTGAATGTAAAATAGATGCACTAGTCAGCCACACTGGCCAGGCATATGGTAACACATATTTTTTTTTTAATCCCAGAAGCCACACTATTTAGCCATGGAGACTGGGTAGTGGTGGTACATGCCTTTAATCCAAGCACTAGAGAGAAATATAAGTCAGAATTAGACAGGAAATCGCTCTCTTACAATCTGAAGATTTCATAGAGGTAAGAGTTCTCCAGTGGATTGGTTGCTTTGCTTTTCTGATCTTCTGATTGAACCTCAATATTTGTCTCTGGGTTTTTACTATTCATGCTATATATAGGTTATTGCTATTGCCATAGGTTACCTCCCAGAGGTGGAAGATAGGTCAATATTGCTGAAGATACTGTACTTTGGATACAGGAATAGGAGGATTTTAGCTGGATTTGATCTAAAATCTTCCTTTCTGAAGTCTAGTTTCCATTGTACTGAAGGTACTAAGCAAGAAGCCAAGGGAGGGAAGCAATAGACAGTCCCACCCATCTGTGATGCTTTTGAACTACAACAATGACCAGCATGGTAGGATATCCCTAAGGATTCAATATTGGTACTTATCTTGGTAACCAACAACTAACTAAACTCGAAGTCTGCTCCACAGGAAGGAAGTCAAGCAGGATACTAGAAACCTAGCCAACTACCCTGGGGATAGTGAAGTCATGGATCTTAGAAGAAACCAACTACTGCTACTTTGTAAGATATCATAATTTTTAACAGTATTCAAAATAATTATTTTTACACCAATAGATAAACGTATCTCTTATCCCTCATCGAAGGAGACTCTCCTTACAGCAAACAGAAACCATTACAGAAAATTACAAGTGGTCAAAATGCAGAGAACAGTCATGGATCTAAAGTACAACTCTTATATCAGAGGCAATGAAAAACATCATGGAAAAGGGGACAGAAAGCCTGTAATAGTTAAAAGACTAGAATGCTTGTTGTGAGATTGTGTCTCCTAGAAAAGACAGGTATACTCTACCCAAGATACCTCAACAATATGGTTGCCTAAATAAGACCTGACCAATAGTCTTTTCTAGAGATGAACCCCCATTTGGTTATCAAATGCCAAATGGTCAACCCTGAAAATATACATAAGCAACACTAAACAGACTCAGTAGTATTTATATGTTTATGTGTGTTTATATCTATGTAACAATAATAACTAAAGAAAAAAGGCCATCAGTCTGAAAAGGAGCCAGGGGTTGGATGAGGTGGGGAGAGTGAACATGGGAAGGGTTGGTAAGAGGGAAGGAGAGGAAAATAATAAAATTATTTTTAATTAATTTTTTAAATTTAAAACAGATTTTCAGGTAAGACTTAAAGTCTGAAAAATAAAAGAGATACTCTCATTTTTTAACAATTTTTTCATGCCTAAGTATATAAAATACACTGCAAATAGTTTGTAGTTTTATCTTAGCCCCAACTCAAAATGAAACCTTCAGGACATTTAACTCTGCTGTCCATTACTGAAAGTTACTTGTCCCTTCCACACTAACCACCTCTCCATATTTTCAAATTTAGTCTTTGCATGAAGTATAGGGCCAAAACTATACAAGCTAACTGACATAAAATTCATGTTTTGTATTTTTGTTTTTCCAAGTGAAACTTAAACCTTGCTGCTGCGTGTGGAAGTAGGGAAGCTTCACAGACAGACAAAAGCTTGTTGACCTTGTGAACGGAAATGGCACAGCCTGCCGTCATCCAGAATATGATGATGTCTGTTCTTCCCTTTTAAAAAGTAAATTATAACCAAAATATGATGAATGACTTTTGTTAAAGTTCAATTCAAGTTTAAATTCATTTGTTTCAGTTTATCAACTTGGAAGCAATTTTACCTCAGCACATTTGATGTGCATATTATCAAGCTTTGCCAAGTTCAATCCATCACAGTTGAAGGTTTAAGCAATCATCATTTCTTCATTACTGGAATGCAACTACAGTTCAAGTAGATGTTTATCTAAGGTAGGTTATTATCCTTCTAATCAAGAAGTTGGAGGAGTTATACAAAATATGCTACAGTTTCTAGAAGCTAAGCACCTTATCTGTAAGATGAAGTAGTTATAATAAATCATGGAATATTTTTGAGGGAGAGGGCATCACAAACCAATATTTGATGCTGCTGAATGCTAGGGGACCAGTTTCTGAGTCCTTTCTCAGCTAGTTTCTCAATGCCCAAGATTCTCCATAGCACTCGGCACAGTATTCCCATGCCCATATCTTACAGGGGAATGAGAGACAACAAGAAGTTCCTCGATATAGGTCAGAACCCATAGTTGAGCAAGAGATGTGAGCAGCACTTCCCCAAGGAATAGTATACATACTCAAAACCACACATATATTACACACTTCCACTCACACACCACACACATCTGTATATATGTACATACAACATATTTACCACACACATTAATATCTCACTACTATCACAGCATATTTGCACCATACCCACCCATGACATATATATCAAATATACTACTCACACACACACATCACATCACATACATCATATATACCATATAGCTCATATTAAGTACCAGTCATGCATACATACACTACCAAGCAATCATACAGGACTCCTTATACCATACCTATACATATACCATATACATATATGACACATCCATCACACAGATACATATACTATACACACATACATACATACTACCCCATACATACAGATACTGACACATGCTAGACATGTACAATACATATCTCATAAATACACATTACATCCTAGTATATATGCACACACATATATATACTGCATGCATTCCTCATATCACATATGCATCCCATATATGTACATCACAATACATACCACAAAGAGACATACATATACCATATCACGTATATACATACAGACATACAATACAATGGCACATACCACATGCCACCTGCACAAGACACAGAATACATCCCATATATATGCAAACACCATAGAAACCTCATAAACATTCACACTATTCTGAAACACATTGTGTTTGACAAGAGTCCAAGGAAAAGTCATCCTTTTCAGTCTTTTGTGTGTGTGTTTGTGTGGTATGTGCTGATGTATGTATATATTCATATGTATGGAGACTCATGAATGTGCAGGTGTGAATGGATGTGTGTGTGTATGTGTGGTATAAAGATGTGTGTGCACATTTATATGTATGCAGACACAGGGCTATATACAGGTATACAAGAATATGTGTGCATGTGTATGTGTATTCGTGTGTGTTTGTAGGTCTGATTCTTCCTTGATTCTTCTTTCATCTTACTCTGAGCCTGATGTGTTCTTATATAAATACCTTGTTGGTCAACCTGTCTGCAGGACAGACAGGGCAGAGGAAGTAAGCCCTGAGTGATGCTGGGAATAGCATCCTACACTTTCTAGGTTAAAGGCTAGATCAGTAAAAGGCATGGAGAAAATTTCTTTTCTGCTTAATAAAACCTAATTTCTTAGTCACATCCCAACTCAACTTTCACATGTGTCAAGCCTCCCCCATCAGGAAAAACAGAGATTTTGCTTATCATAAAATTAAAAAAAATATATCAAGCAGCACATTACAGTTCTTTCCTCAATACAAGTTTGAGATTCTCAACCCAGGAAAGGTGTCTCATCTCAAGATACTATCAGATTTCATAATAAATGAACTAAATATCTTTTTTTTTTGCAATCACAGTACCTCATCACAATGAAATTTTGAGATAATAATATACATGTCAAAACACAGTGAATTTAGAAAATAGTCATTATAGTTTGTACTAGCAACCTGAAACTGAGAAAGCAGAAACAGAATTCTAGACACCTTAACCTGCCATTAGCACTATATCAGCACTTAGAATACAGAGAACTGAGAGCAGAAGGGGGTGTTGAAGTGCACACCACACATCAATGGGGTATGAACAACAGTATATAAATGCTCAAGGTATTCTCAAATTCTTGTTTTGTAAATTTGAATTATATTCTGGAGGACAGTGTTGTCCAGCAGACATACTGCATATTTGAAAGACCCTAACTGCTACAGATTTGTGAGTGCTTATCCTGGGCCAGAGTCTAAAGCTCGCAATGAAAATGGCTTCTGCCTTCATAAGTTCTAGGAAGGATTTTTTTCATAGATGGTAGCATGGATCTATCACTTTTCAGCAGCTTCTGTTTGTTTACAAAATCCAGAGTTAGTGGTGCAAAAAAAAAAAAACCCTAAATTTTGACTAAGGTGAGATGAATGGTTTTTGTTTCCTATGGAAAAATAAACAAAAGTATGGAATTTTTTAAAAAAATGAATGAATAAAAATAAGACATAGTCACACAGGAGGCTGTCAGAAAATATGAAGAAACCAGCCAATGTCTGCTCCCCTGAGTTCTGGCTTTAGCAATCTCTGCAGAAAGAATGGAGATGAGCCCAAGGCCATCTGAATTTGGAAGGGCATTCAGATACAGCAACTCCTTCCTTTTGAGAAGTCTAGGATCTGGAACAGAAAGTTCACCATGAAAAGAGAGCTAGAAGACAAATCCTGCCAAAATAACTAAAAGAAATCTGAATGTTGTGAACCTGGCTTTGGGACAATATGGAAAAGCACAGACCTAGCTACATAAAGGAAATGTTGTCATTTTCAAATGATAACAACCTGTAATAGGAAACATACTCATATGAACTTGGCACTAGAATATTGCACACACACACACACACACACACACACACACACACACACACACCATACTACACACTCAAAAAATAGTTAAAACTTTAGTTAAAAATACCTTGGGTAAAACTCCCATGTATATGAATGAACCATCCTTTACAGAACAATAATTAAGCAAGAGAGGGAATACTTTTCTAAAGTGAATGAGAGACTATAAAAAGAAGAAATATTATCTGTTCCCAAAATATTGCAAGTCATAGAAATAATGGTTAGAGATTACAAAATACTTAGCAAAATTAAGGGCATTTTTAATTTATGGCTGAGAAATAAGAAGAATCAGAACTGAGCAGGGAGACTTGGTTTCTTGGAATAAAAATAAAATAAAATAAATAAATACTTCATTATTTGCGCTAAACAATAGATCAGGTACATCTGAAGAAACATAAGAGAGTTGTAAAGAAATTGCTAAATCTGTAGAACAAAGATATGACAGAGAACAGTGAACTAAATACAAGGAAGAAGCAGTGAGGTGACTTGTAACTTGCAATGTTCAAAAGTTGGTGAAAAAGAAATCCTCATGTTTCTAAATCAAAATAAAATCTTATCAGAACAAGTAAAACAAAACTTATTCCTACATTGATGATAGAAAACATGCAGAACACTAAATAAACAGAAATATTTGAAATGTAGCTCAGTCGGTAGAGCATGAGACTCTTAATCTCAGGGTCATGGGTTTGAGGCCCACACTGGGTGCCAATTGTAGCATGAATAAAAAAAAACGATATTGGGGTTCAACCTGAAATCAGAAAAGCAAGGCAGACAGTCACTGACTCATACCTCTACCTCAGACTGAAATGGCAATCCTTCCTCCATGAATCCTGGCTCCATCTTCAGAATGAGAGTGAGCTGAGACCTGTCTTCTCCCATGTATGTTCCTCTCTAGTGCTAGGATTAAAGGCATGCGCCACTACCACTGAGCTTCTATGATGAACTAGTGTGGCTACTGGGATTAAAGATAATGTGCCACTGCTTCCTGGTTTGTATGGCTGACCAGCATATCTGTTTTACTCTCTGGTCTTCAGAAAGCTTTATTTATTAACATGCAAATGAAATATCACTATATATTATCTGAAAGGAAAGGTAGTATGCCAGTATATACCTTTGGTTGATGATTAGTGTCATCAAAGTGAAGAGAAAGCTAGAGAAAATAACCACAAAGCTAGGGAGCTAAGGTGAACAATTCTAACCCTAAACTATGACAGGAAAGTTAACTATCCTGGTTGCTTTCCTATGTCGTGATAAACAGTGTGATCAAATGCTACTAGGGAAGTAGAAGGCTTATGTATTTGGGTCACAATTCCATTATTAAGGGAAGTCAGTGCAGGAATTCAAGTACAAACCTTGGGGCAGAAACCACCGGAGAACACTACCTACTGGCTTGCTTCTTTGTGACTTGCTCAGCTACCATTCCATACTGTCCAGTACTACCTGCCTACCCAGTGTTGCAACTGTCCACAGTGGACTACCGTCCCACCATCAAACAACAATGAAGAAAATGTCCCACAAAGATGTCTTCAAGCCAATCTGGTGGAGAAAGTTTGGTGTGGGACAATGGTCTGTATTCTGTCAATTATATTTTAAATAAACGCCGATTGGCCAGTAGCCAGGCAGGAAGTATAGCTGGAACAACCAGACAGGAAGTAGAGGTGGGTCAATAAAAACAGGAGAATTCTGGGAAGAAGGAAGTCCTGGTCTGCCGTCCTGATCCGGCCACAGAGCAAGCAAGATGTAACTGCCTCACCGAAAAAGGTACCAAGCCACGTGGCTAACATAGACAAGAATAATGGGCTAATATAAGTTATAAGAGTTAATAAGAAGCCTGAGCTAATGGGCCAATCAGTTTATAGTTAATATAGACCTCTGTGTGTTTTGGGGGGATTTAATGACTGCGGGAACCAGGCAGGACAGAAAACTCAGTCAACAGAAGTTCTTCAATTGAGATTCATCCTCCTGGGTATTTCTTGGTTCCTGTCAAGCTGACAAAACCAAACAGCAGAGTAAGCCATTTGGAGGAAAATACAGAATGAAAGACTTAGTATAATTGAGTCCTCCTATACAACATCCATTAAGATCATACTTCAGAAAGAAAGCAACCTTTGGAAATAAAAGATTGAAATTGAAATCTACAACAAATGGGAGATAACATAAACATAAGCCACACAGACACTGATTAACAAAAGCAAACATGATTTCTAATTTGAAGAATTACTAACATTTAAAAATAATCTAGGTGTCTGTAGCTCTTCGTCTGGTGTTGTGGTCCCATGAGATGTGCCCTCTCCATGTTAGCAGCACCCTGTTCTCAAACTATTGAGATAAGCTGCCAAGCCCTGAGGAGACTGCAGCCTCTACCAACCATCAATGTCCTGCAACAAATAACGAACGTAACTTAGAAGAAAACCCTGGACGATTATGTTAAAAATCTTCCTAAGCTAACTCACTGAGTGTATACAGATTAGAAAACACTTTTACAGAAACATAGCAAAAAGTAATCACTAAAAAGTACGGGTAAAAGTGTTAGCTCTTTGGGGTGCTACAGAGTCTTAAATATATGCCTAGTTTTTATTAAAAGAAAGAAAAGGAGGAAACACAAATTGTAAAAGAAATGAGCCAAGAATCTATAATAATATGAGCCCAATGCTGAAGGATAGTTAAAGAAAATAGTAGGTGCCGATGCAATAAATAAATAAATAAACTTAAAATTGAAGCAACCCCGTCTTAGACTGAAGAGAATAACTTAAAAAATAAAATTTAAGTAAAAATAATCAAGAATAGAACAGAGTTTTTTTTTCTTAGCAAGTATATTGGTTGAATATAGAAATGTTACTGATTTCTGCATGTTTATTTTGTAAGCTAGTATTTTGATTAAAGTATTTCTCTGATATAATACTTTTCTGGTGAACTCTATGAGGTCTTAAATTATAGGATCATACCATGGACAAATAGGGACAATTTAACTTCTTTTTTTATTTCAAGGCCTCTTATTATTTTTCTCTTCTCATAACACTAGAAGAATAGCAGAGTTGGAAAGAACAGAGTTGGAAACCCTTCTCTTGTTCTATTTTTCCACATGGAGAATAATGTCAACTGTAAGCTTGTCTCACATATTTATTTATTTATTATGTCAAGGTTGGCTCCTTCTTTAACTAGTTTTTTTGGGGACTTTTATCATGAAGTAGCACTGAACTTTGTCCAAGACCTTTTGGGCCTTATTTATGATTATCATGAGACATCTATTCTTAAGTCTATATGTGATCTTTTTAAGAAGTCCTTTAATTTGACTTGAAGGTATTTTATTTGTACAATTATGTTCATTAGGAAAATCAGAGTTGGGGATTTGGGTTACTGTGGTTGAGTGTTTTTCCAGTATCAGGATAATGCTGCCTGGATAGAATGAGTTCGGTACCACAATAATACTGGCTAGATAAAAGGAGTTTGGCAGTTCCCTTTCTGTTTTATAGTATTAGTACCTTCCTTCCATTTTTTTTAAGATTTGGTAAAGTTTGGCAATAAGTTCATCTTTGTTTTGATACTCTGTTAAATAACAGGCAACAAAACAAACAAACAAATGATTCCGGAAAAACATAAACAAGGAGGCAAATGGTCTCTGAAGTAAAACTTCAGAACACTCAAGAAATATTGAAAAGAACAGTAAAAGATAGAAGGCTTTGATGGTCACAGATTGGCTGAATTAATATTACAAAATCAGCTATATTCTCCAAAGAGATCTACATATTCAGTCCAATTCCAATCAAAGCACCAATATTCTCCATAGATGTACAAACATAGCCCTCAAGGTTATAGAAAATCACAAAAGACCCAATCATCAAAGAAAACCTAAGCAGAAATAATAGTGCTGGAACTTGACCTCAGCTTATGCTACAGAGGCATGTGTCTTACTTTCCTAGTGCTAAAACACTATGACTAAGGCAACTTATAAAAAAATAGCATTGAATTGAGTTTCTAGTCCCTGAACATTAAAACTCATGATGGTAGAGTGAAGGAATTGTGGCAGGAAGAGTCTCACTTTTCCAGCTGCAAGCAGGAGACAGAGAGAATTAACTCAAAATGGCATGAGTCTTTTGTAATCTTAAAGCCCACCTACAATGACATAGTTCCTCCAGGAAAGCCATACCTCCTAATCCTTGCCAAACAGTCAAATAACTGGAAATCAAGTATTCAAATGCCTGAGACTTGTGGTGGATGATTCATTCAAAACACAAGAGCATAATAATAAAATCAGCAAAGTACTATACCAAGTTAGACATATGGGCCAGTGGGATAGAATAGAGGACCCAAAAATAAACCAGCACACCTATTCTTTGACAAAATTGTGAAACATATACATGGTTGGGGAGCGGGAAATCCCTCAGCAAATGATGTTGGGAAAATTGAATATCCACAAATAAAAGTGAGAGGGCCAGACAAATATCATGACAGGCCCCTAATAAATCAGTTGAGAACTAGGTCTCAATTCCTGTACATGCTAGGTCTGGATGAACCCCTTCCCCAACCCACAGGTGATAACCAAATATTGATAAAGCGTGGGACTTCTGTAGATTTTCCTAAGAATGGAAAAGCTATAGCCTTAGCCCACCCCTGCTAGCCCTAACCAATTAGAAATGCACTGATAACTAATAACTAATAAATGTCACTTGCATAAGCCAATCATAAGTAGAATGGTCACACTGCTCATAAAATTCCTATAGCTGTGCTTAAAAGGAGCTTACACGTCCCTCTCAGGGTTGTTGTCATTTTGTGCAGGTGTGTGACCTCACATGCATGTGATACAATAAACACTCTTGCTGATTGCATCATGATTGGTGGTCTTTGGGACTTCTTGCAGACCCCAATCAAAAGAACACATAATTTTCACAAAAACCTATTCAAACCTATAAAAAGTCATAATTCAAGACTGGCAACTGAAACTGTTAGAGAAAAACTTCAAGATAGAGGGCTGGAGAGCTGACTTGTTGATTAGGATCACTTGATGCTCTTGCAGAGGACCTGGGTTCAGTTGTTCACACCTGCATGGTGGCTCACAACCACTTGAAACTCCATTTTTGGTGGTTCAACACTTTTTTCTGAGTTCTATGGACACCTGGCATGTCTCTGTTATACACGCATTTGCAGCACAAATAGTAACAACTGAGAGACAGATATTGGGGTTCAAACCAAAAGTCAGAAAAGCAAAGCAGCCAAGCCACTAGACAATCTTGCCCCTACCAAGGCTTGGTGACCACAGACTAAGCAGACTAAACCTCTTTCCTCTCATTTTATTTTCATTCTAGTTCTGGGATTAAAAGTTTATGACTCCCTAGTACTGGGATTAAAGATGTAGGCCACCACCATCTGGATTTGTTTCTGGGTAGATCTTGTATAGCCCATGGTGGCCTTGAATTCACGGAGATCTTTCTGTCTCTGTCTCCCAAATCCTGGGATTAAAGGTGTATGCCACCACTGTCTGACCTCTAGTGGCTTAGTTTTGCCCTTCTGATATTCAGGCAAGCTCTATTTATTACAATGCAAATAAAATATCACTGTATACATACATGCAGGCAAAACAATTGCATACATAAAATTGAATAAATCTTTTTTAAAAATTTGAAGATCTATAGAATGACAAGGCCTTTCTGAGAAGGCCTCCAATGACTCAAGACATAATTACTATACTGATTAATTTGATGGCATAAAATGACAAGTTTTGTCACAGAAGACAAAGGAAATAATTACGTGCAGCGCAGGACTCCTGTCTGCGCTCTATGTGCCACCATATAGTTCGTGAGCTTTGGGCAATGGGCTAGAGGTTGAAACACACAAAGACACACAAACACAGACAGACAGACAGAGACACGGACTTCTAGTCACTGGTAAGAAGCCCCTTATTCAATAGCACCATGGAGGCTTATATACCCAACAGTCAGGTGGGCCAACAGGTGAAAACCTTATCCTCTGATCCTCAAGGCAACACGTGAAGCGAAGCTGGTAAACAATTTTGACACAGCTTTCAGTAACTCAAATCAGAAGGAAAGTAAAGATCTCAAGCAGGGAAGAGCAGCTGGAGGCCAGGACTCCAAATGATCCCAACAATTATGAAACTGAAGAAGCAGCCTACAACATGGAGCTAAATTTTTCCAACTATATATCAAATGGGAGATTAATACCTATATCTGAACTTTATTTAAAATAAAAAATAAACACCACAAGAACTCCTATCAAACCCCCAATTAATAAATGGGCCAATGGATAGAAAGGAAAAAATATAGTTGGCCAATAACAATTTGAATACATTTTCAGCATCCTTAGCCATCAGGAAAAGGCAAATTAAAATGACTTCATGATTCTTCCTCACTCTAATCAAAATGATGACAACAAATGCTAAGAAATGCCAGTGAGCATTTGGCAGAAGAAGAACCCTATACACTGTGGGAATGTAAGGTGGTGAAATCACTATAGAAGTCAGTATGGAGTCTTGTTTTGTTTTTTCATGTCAAGTGTTATTTTGTTTACTTGCATAGAGGAGTTGTTGTATTGCTTTTGTTTGGTTGATTTTTGAGAAAATACTTAAATTTTGGTGGATTGTAAGGGGTACAGGTTCTGGAAGAAATTGGGAGAGGGAAGAATATGGTTAAAATATATTCTAATTCAAAAATTCCTTTAAATAGCAAAAGTATAATAAATAGAAAAAAATTCAAAAGATTCTGTCTCTGTAAGTAGAGCTAACTGATAATGGAAATAATTTGATAACTAAGTAGCATGCTAAAACCAGATAAAATAAAATAAAACCAGGATGGTCATATTCTTGTCAGTAATCTCCTTCTAACTGAAACATTCTCTCCTGAAGGAAGAGAAAGTGTCAGGAGATTCAGAAAGTAAACAATTAACAAGGCCATTACCTGAAACTTACAAGACTCACCAGGCCTGTTCTCAGGGTTACAGCAGTGGTAAACAATTGTTGGGGTAAATAAAATTTACAAATTAACTGAAGCAAATGGAGAAAAACCCCAAATTAGTAATATTAGAAAAGGAAAGGGAAACATTACAGATAACAGGGAAACTCAGAAAATCTTAGGTCATACCTTAAAAACCCATATTCTACCAAATTAAAATACTTGAAATAAATGGAGGAATTTCTAGACATATATATCATACCTTAATTTAAAAACTTTAAAGAGACCTAAAGTAAGTTATGAAATTGAAGCAGTTTTGAAATATTCCAATTAAAAATCCCATGTCCAGATAAGTTCACCACAGGATTGTACCAATGCTTCTCAAATTAAAGGAGAAATAAAACCAATGCTTCTCAAATTATTCTGAAAAACAGAAATGAAAGAATATTTCTAACGTCTTTCAACAAGACCAGAATTATACTGGTACCAAAACCTGACAAAATTTCAACTATAAAAGAGAACTTTTTCGGTTTCCACTATGACCATAGACCCAAAAGTTCTCAATAAACTTAGGCACAGTTTAGGTGTGTGTCCCTGCCTAGGATTGGCTGCCTTCGTGGCCCTCCACAGCTCCTCATGGCCCGCTGCCCTGGGCAGTTGCTCAAGGAACGGCACCATTTCATTTTTACCATAACAAGTACCCTTTCCCTTTAAGAGACATGCTCTGTCCACTCACAATCTCTCTCTGCCCACTGAGGCAAGCTGGCTTAGGACCCCTTCCTCTCTCTCTCCCTGCCTTTCTTCTGAAAAGGCAGCATTCTGTCTCTTTCCCCATTCCCTTCTTCTCTCTCCTCTTACCCCCTCTCTGTCCCTCTATCTCTCTCTTTCTCTCTCCCCCCCCTTTTACCCTCCCAACACCCTCTAAGCTTTCTCTGAATGGTATACTCTGTTTCTTGCCCATGGTCCCCCACCCACAGTGGGACCTGCCAGGATCACTAGCACAGTAACCTTGCATTGGTCCTGTGAACTTGGCAGGCTCTCCCTTGCAGTTGAGGAGTGCTGGAGATCCTGTAATCGGTAATCCTTCTGTATGGATGCTTTTACAACTCAAAATCACTGGAATTCTATGCCCAACATTGACACCAATGGGAGGTCCCTCCCCCCACCTCTGGCCATGTTTCCACAAGTGTGGATTCCTGTCGGCTGGAATTGCCCACGTGAAAAGACCCTGTACTGGCCAACCACCAGTCTATTAGGCTTAAAGCCCCTTGGTCCCAGACCCCACATGATGATGTTGGGGCTCAGTTTGTAACCAACCATTCCCACAGATCCCGGACCTAGTTAAGTAACGACTCAAGGCCAGCCTGAGCCACTGTCCACCCTGAACCTCTGGGATGCTAGAGTTCAGTCTTGGACTTTCTTCTTTCCTTACCCGTGGCAATTGCACCTCTCTCCTCAGATACCAAGCTATGCAGCTGCCAATCGTCAGCTTCCATTCTACCCATGATTGGTAGTTGGAAGTCTTTGTTCCTTCTCTATGTTTGTCTGTCTGCCTTTCATTCTGGGGGTGTAATCCAGACGTGCAAAACACTGTCCCGCAAGGCCACCTCTCACCACAGCTAAGCCTGGCTGGGGAGGAATCTGTCTCTGTTCTGTTCATAGAGCCCTGTCTCTGCCACCGCCACCACTGTGGGTCCCTCTTCCTGCCTACAGGTGGGTGGTCACAGGCACGTGGAAATCCTGGACCCGAACCAATGACACTTTCCAATTACACCATTCCAGGCTGTAACACTCCATGCAACACCAGCTGTGATTGGTAAGATTTCCCCTACAGGTCAAATCATCTCCCGCACTTCCAAGATCAAGGTTTTCAGGTTTTACCCTAGTGCTCACTGAGCCTTGCATTTGTTTTACTGACCCAGAGCCCTAGCACCACCTGAGCGAGCGGTATCTCTACTTTTCAGCTCTATGGATCCTTTTCAGGATACCTTTTCCCTCACAGCCTAGTGCCTCTCAGGCGACTTGGCCTTGTGCCTTCAGACTTTGCGTCCTTTGGGCTTTGTGTTCTTGGCCCCTGTTATCTTGTGGACGAATGGATAACGGCCTGAACCAGTCATTTATCTTTCTGCCTCAACTGTGGGAGACAGGCTGACCAAACCACATACATTTCGAGCTTCTGCCAGGAAATGGAAATGAGTTACAATGTGGGCAGCCACCATCTTTGCTAAGGACAACCACATAACTGCCACCCATTTTGATTGAGGTTAAGACAGAAAGGAGCCACAGACTTGTGAGGTTCTGCCCATAGCCAGAGTGCCAGCAGCAGGTTGCTCCCACATCCAGGGCTACATGATGTGATTCTTTTAAATGGATGTTTTACGTGTCCCATATGTCTCTCTTGTTATCTAAATCTGCTTAAAATTCACGTGACTGCTCTACAAAGCCACGTGGTTTTCTCCATGCTTTGTACCATGTGACAGGCACCACCTTAACTAAGGACAAACATGTGACTGGCACCATTCCGGCGCCATCTTAACTAAGATCAGTCAGGTCAGATGACCTAACTGCCATCTTTACTGTGGGCAACCCATGACTGTTGCTTGCCAGCTCTCCTGGATGGCTGGGACCCAGCCCACCTGCCTGCTCCACTTGCAGCTGATCTGTTCTCTTCTACCTGCTGGAAATCTGCAACTTTGATTCTCTACTTTTTCTTTGCTCCTAAGACCTGCACATGTCTTATTGTAACAGACTGTGAGTCAGAGATAAAGTGAGCTTCCTCTGGCCACTTTTCATTTAACTTTATGTATAACTTAAATTCAACAGCATGTAGGTGTACATGTACCTAAAATTGTTTTTAAAATGTTTTAAGCAGTCCTAATAAGCTCTATTTATTGTGTCTCCTTCTAGACAAAAAAATCAATAAGTCTCCAATATTTTAAGTTGGTAGGTACTTCTAAATAATGATGCATATATGATTAAACCTGTTAGAACATAATATGTGTAATTCAACTCTGCTTTAAAATATATTCTATATAATGATAAAAATTTAAGGTTATAAAGATCTATTTCAGATTAACAAAAGCTAACCTACAGCCTTTCCTGTAAGCTCCTTTTCACTATTGTTAGTTGTATTGTTAAACTTTTATTGCAAACAATTTTTTTCTTCTTTGTCCTTCATAAGTATAAATCTGTCCTGCTAAGTTAAAACCAGTTAAAAGACTCTGGGTAAACCATTCCTCCACAACCTCTCAGCTTGGATCCAGCTCTCCAGTCAGATCCTAGACTATAGTCATAACTTATATATACTCAATAGATAGTCCTCAAATGCTCAGAGATCTGGGAAATATGGCATTTAAATGTTTAATTATTAAAAGACTTTTTTGCAATAGAGAGACAGGTTGGATCCTGGTAGCAACCCCGTTTCCTCCAAAGAAGACAGAAGACAGATGGGCACAGAACAACCTCCATCCATAATTTGCTTTCATGAAAGTGCTAACTACTGGGCAAAACTGCCTTTCATCTAAACTGCTAAAGATCTCCAGACAGTGGACAATGGAGAACTAGAATTGACTGCCTGGTTGCTCAAGGCAAGGTAGGCTAGTCTTCCTCCAGATTCCTAAACCACAAGATCTTCCAAAGTCTGGCAGGCCCTGAGCTAACAACAGAAGGCAAATGCTATACTAAAGCCCTTGCCCTCAATGACCATGGAGAACTCTGAGGAATGACTGTCTAGGTAGCCAATCAAGTAGTTTTCTGTCATTTTTTAAATCAATAACTCAAGTAAAATTTTATTCTTCTTGAGAACCCTGATGCAGTTTAATGGCTGAGAGGTTTTGCCAGTTTAAAAGGGATAACCTCACAAAACAGACTTCAGCATAACTTTCTCCCATAGTCAAATGAAAGGTGTTTTAAGGTATACAAATGCAAGTGAGTTAAGGTGTGTAATGCAGCTTATAGAGGTCTGAGGATAAGAATGTTTCAGGGTACAAGAAAGTGACTTAAGGTGTATAAATGCAAGTTATAAAGGTCTGAGGATAAAAACATTTCAGATTATAAGAAAATATTTTAAGTTGTACAAATGCAACCTATCAGATTTCTCTCTCATTATGCTGCCAATCATAGTCTTAATATTAATTGATAAAATTCTGATGAGCTATTAATCTAACTCTGGCAGAGTACTATCACTACTATACTGAAAGATCAAGATTTTAAATTCTCTTTGGTCATTTTCAAACCATAGAGCTAAAAGATACTTTCATTATGCAAAAACATCTGTCACAGTTATTTCTGGCATAAATATACTGCCATTTATACAGTATATATATACTGAATGAATACACACACACAGATATATATGTATGTATATATATATATATATATATATATATATATATATATAATGTTTTCACAAACTCAAAGAATTCTTATGAGTTCCAGGGAGCTGACTCGGGAGATTTGTCTCATACAAGTCAGATGCCACCCTCCCTACCAGACCCTAAGAGCCCAAATCTTCCCACTTTTCCCTGGTCCTGACACACTCCCCTTCAATCACCAGAACCTAAAGAAAAAGATTTTTTCTTCTTAAACTTTTCTGCTCTGCCAACATCTCACCAGGTCCAAGAGACACTGGACAGTTACACAGAGCCAGGAAAGCAGTGACGTAACCAGTAACCCCAGGACATGGTTAGCATCCCAGCTTTCTCAGTTCCCCCAAGATTTTGATGCCCACAAGTCAACAGAAAGCAGTCTCAAATTCTTGATGTCTTTGTCCCCTTAACCTGTCATGCCTAACTTCTCGCCATGGCCCAACCAGGCTATTACTCCCGTTTCTGCTCTCTTTTCCCATCTTCCCTTCAGAGATGCCAATATTCTCCCAACTCCTCTCGGCCCTTATGGTTTTTGTGACCCTGTTCCTAACCCTTTCCAATGAATGAGATCCTCCTAGAGTTTGGCTTTTGTCCTTGCCGTCTGGCCTCCACAGAAGCCCTAGTACCAGGCCTTGAGTCTCTCTCCTCAGGCCTAGTCAGGCTAAACCCTTCTCCCAGACTCCACTGAGTGCAGTAACAATGCACTGAATAACTTGTGTCTTCCTCTGGTCCTCTCTGAGTCCTGGGGACTTAACTAAAGCTGCAGGGACATCTTTCCTCCCTGGCCCCTCTCTCATCCGTGGAAAGAGTTTTCTATGATCTCTCATTCCACTTTGGGATGCCTTTTAGAAAACCTCCGTCTCCTCCACCTGGCATCAAATCTAAAGGGCCCTTAATTTACTCACTTTTGCTTTCAAATCTGGCCACAATATCCTTTAGATAGCAAAATCCAAATGGCCACCTAACAGCATCCTAGATCCCAATATTATTCAAGACCTTTACAAACACTGAGAGTGATCAGGGAAATGGAAAGAGATTCCCCATTCCCTTTTCTCAAGCTTTCCCTTTTCTCTGCTTGAAGTTCTATTTGTTTTTGTCTGGATTCACCTCCACACTGTGGAAACTGTCTTTTAAGTTACTGTTAGTGGATCTGTAATGTGTTGCAAAGTAGGAGCTGGAAGCCAGACCCAACAGGAGAGGGAGAAAGCAAAGGAGTAGGCCAGCTGCCAAGTACACACACCCTTCACTAGCTAGTGCATCTCTTTGATCCCTCCTGCAGCACAATTTATCTATATTGAGGGCTCAGGAAATTCCCGTCTCTAAGCCATCTTTGCTCTCTGTTTATTGGACTCAGTTTTAATTGAATTCAGGTGTCTTTTGGTATCTGTCAAGTTCAAGTAACATTAATTTGTTATTTTCTGGTGTTCTACTTCAATAAAAGACCAACTGTGAAGTTGGGATATGACTTGCCCTACTCCAGACCCAAGCATGCTTCTTTACAGGTTTCTTTCAAAATCTCTGTCCCATGCCAGGCCAGTCACCTGACTATATGACAGAGAAAGGAGAGTAAAACTAAAGGACTCTTCTCAATAGGAACTATTGTTACTCATCTTATCCTCTTTTGATTTTGGTTTGTCTCTCTAAAACTTTTGTTAAGGTATAAATCTTATCTCAAGATTTGTAAGACTATATGCTAATATCTAGTTAGAATAGCACTATTGGTTGAAGATATTTTCTTTTTACCATTGTGTATTTCTGGCTTCTTTATCAAAAATCAGGTATCCATAGGTATGTATATTTACATCTGGATCTTTGATTCAACTCCATTTATCAAACTTTCTATTTTTATGACAATACCATGAAGTTTTTTTTTATTGCCATAGCTCTGTAGCACAGCTTAAAAATCAGGGATGGTGATATTTTTGAAAGTTATTTTATTGTTTTAGCTATTCTGGATTTTTTGTTTTTCTATATAAACCTGAGTATTGTCCTTTCAAGGTCTGTAAAAAATTGTGTTGGAATTTTATGGGGATTGCATTCAATATGTAGATTGCTTTTGGTAAGATGGTCTTTTTTTTTTTTTTTTTTTTTTTACTATGTTCATCTTACTGATCCATGAGCAAGGGAGATCTTTCTATCTTCACTATCTTCTTCAATTCTTTCTTCAAAGACTTGAAGTTTTTGTCATACAGGTTTTTCACTTGCTTGGTTAGAGTAACCCATAGATATTTTGTATTATTTGTGGATATTGTGAAAGATGTTGTTTCCTTGAATTCTGCCTCAGACTGTCATTTGTATATAGGTGGGCTATTGATTTTTTTTTAATTAACCTTTTATTCAGCTACTCCACTGAAGGTATTTATTACCTGTCAAAGTTCTCTGGTAGAATTTTTGTGGTTGCTTATATATGCTATCATACCATCTGAAAATAACAGTGCTTTGACTCCTTCCTTTCAAATTTGCATCCCCTTGATTTCCTTCAGTTGTCTTATTGCTTTAGCTACTTCAAGTACTATATTGAATAGATATGGAGAGAGTGGACACCTTGTCTTGTTCCTGATTTTAGTAGGAATGCTTTAAGTTTCTTTTCATTTAATTTGATGTCTGCATCTTGCTGTAAATTGCCTTTATTTAGGTATGTCCCTTTTATCCCTAATCTTTCCAAGACTTTCATTATTAAGGAGTGCTAGATTTTGTCAGAAGCTATTTAAGCATATAATGAGATGATAACATGCTTTTCTTTCTTTCAGTTTGTTTATATGGTGAATGACATTGATTAATTTTTGTATGTTAAACCATCCCCGCATCTCTGGAATAAAGCCTACTTGATCATGGTGAATGATCCTTTTGATGCATTCTTGGATTCAGTTTGTATGTATTTTATTGAGTATTTTTGAATCTATGTTCACAAGGGAAATTAGTCTGCAGTTTTCTTTCTTTGTTGAATCTCCGTGTGGGTAGGGTTTCAGGATGACTGTGACCTCATAAAATGAATTTGGCAATGTTCTTTCTGTTCTAATTTTTGAAATAATTTGAGGAGTATTGGCATTGGCTCTTTTTTGAAAGTCTGACAGAATTCTGTACTAACAGCACATGGCCCTGAGCTTTTTTTTTTTTTTTTTTTTTTTTTTTTTTTTTTTTTTTTTTTTTTTTTTTTTTTTTTTTTTTTTGGTTGGGAGAGTTCTAATGACTGCTTTTACTTCCTTAAGGCTTATATAAATTCTTTATTTGACCTTGATTTAACTTTGGTTAGTGCTGTCTGTCATGAAAATTATCCATTTCCTTTAGATTTTTCAATTTTGTGGAGTACCAATTTTTAAAGCTTGACTCAATGAGTCTTTGAATTTCCTCCATTGTGTGTGTGTGGTTGGGTTCTTTTTTGTTTCTGCTTTGTTAAATTGAATATTTTAACTCTATCTTTTAGTTAGAATGGATAAGGATTTTCCTATCTTGTTGACTTTCACCAAGAACCAACCCTTTCTTTCACTGATTTTTTTCTATTGTTCTCTTTGTTTCTATTTTGTTGATTTTAGACCTCAGTTTGATTATTTCCTTCTGTCTACATCTCTTGCATGAGCTTGCTTCTTTATGCTCTAGAGATTTTAATTGTGCTGCTTATTGGCTAGTGTGAGGTTTCTGCAGGTTCTTTATGTAGGCACTTAGTGTCATGAACCTTCCTAACACTCTTTTCATAGTGCCATAGAAGTTTGGGTATGTTGCACATTCATTTTCATTGAATTCTATGAAGTATTTACTTTCTTTCTTTCTTTCTGCCCTGAATCATTCAATCGAGAATCATTCAGTTTCTATGAATTTGCAGGCTTTTGTTGTTTCTGTTGTTGGAATCCAGCAGTAATCAGTAGTGGTTTGATAGGATGCAGAGGTTTATTTCAATTTTCTTGTTTCTGCTGAGACATGCTTTGTGACTGAGTGTGTGGTCAGTTTTGGAGAATGTTCTGTGCAGTGCAAAAGGGAGATGTATTCTTTAGTGTTTGCATGAAATATTCTGTGACTATCTTTGAGGGTCATTTGGTTCATAACATCTGCAAATAGATCTGTATCTATCTATAACATCTGCAAATAGATCTGTATCCATCTATCACAGTGCACAAACACCAAGCCCAAGTGGATTAAAGGCATCAACATAAGATCAGATCTATTAAACTTAATAGAAATGAAAATGGGGAATAGCCTTTGGACACATTGGCACAGGAAACAACTTCCTGAATAGAACAGCAATAGCACAGGCACTAAGACCAACAATCAGTAAATGTGACCTCATGAAACTGAAAAGTTTCTGTAAGGCAAAGGGCACTGTAAATAGGACAAAATGACAGCCTACAGATCGGAAAAAAAATTTACCCACTACACATCCACTGGAGGGATAATGTCCAGACATATAACAAACTCAAGAAACTAGATTAACAAACCAAGGAGTTCAATTTAAAAAAAATGGGATACAGATCTAAACAAAGAATTCTCTACAAATAAATCTCAGATACCTCAGAAACACTTAAAGAAATGTTCAAAATCCTTAGTCATCAGTGAAATGTAAATCAGAACTATTGTGAGATTCTATCTTATACCTGTCAGAATGGTTAATTTCAAAAACACAAGTGACAACTCATGTTGGTGAGGATATGGGGCAAGGGGAATGAACACTCATCCATTGTTGGTGGGAATGCAAACTTGTACAGTCACTGTAAGAATCAATGTGGTGGTTCATCAGAAAATTGGGAATTAATCTACATCAAGACCTAGCTATACTACTCCTGGGCATATACCCAAAGGATGCTCTATTCTACCTCAAGGACACTTGTTTAATTATGTTCATAGCAGCTTTATTCATAATAGCCAGAAGCTGAAAACAATCTAGATGCTCCTCAGTTGAAGAACAGAAAAAGAAAATGTGGTACAATTACACAATGGAATATTATTCAGCTGTTAAAAAACAATGGGATAATGAAGTTTCTAGGCAAATGGATGGAACTAAAAAAAAGTCATCCTGAGTAAAGAAACCCAGACCCAAAAAGACAAACATGGTATGTACTCACTTATAATTGGACATTAGCTCTTAGGTAAAGGATAACCATGCTATAATCCACAGACCCACAGAGGCTAAATAACAAAATAGGCTCAAGGGAGGACACATTGATCTCCCTGAGAAGGTGAAATATAATAGATTTGGACAGTGGACTGGGGATAGATGTAGATGAGGATAGAAGGGATAATGTTGGGGGTTATGAATTGGGAGAGTACTTCAGGAGGTAACTTGAATCGGGACACATTTGGGGGATGCTGTAGAAACCTAGTGCAGTGGAAACTCCCTGGAATATATGAAAGTGACTCTAGCGAAGACTCCTAGTAATGGGGGGATAAAGAACCTGAAATGGCTGTCTCTTATAAGCAGGCAAGGCTTCCAGCAGGGGGATTGAGACACCAGCCCAGCCATAAAGCCTCCAACCTATCCTGCCTGCAAGATGTGTGTTCTCTAAAGTTCTCTGTGTTTTTCCTAAAGTATTCATTCAACGTATGAAAATATATATTAATGAAAATACACATTAATGAAAATCTCTAAAGTTGCTATTAACTCTTTGTTTAAAAAAAAAAAGCTTAACTGTGGAATCTAGAAATAAGCCCAGGGATACATTTTAGTACTCCATGCATTGCATCTGAAAAAAAAAAAACCTGTTTCTGAACAGTGCTCAAGAACTATCTATTTATATATCTATTTATATGCTATATATCTATTTATATGCTTTAAAACAATGTCATTTCACCTACACCAGGACTTCGGAGACAGAAGAGGTACTGATGTCTGGATGCGATGCCAGATGGTGCTTCCTCATATGACAGGGCTAAGACAAACAGAACTGGTTATATTGTTGCCGTGTGTGTATTATTGGAAATGTTTGATTAAATATATTTTGCATGTGTAAAATATCTGCAAGGATATCTGAGGGTACTGGAAAATATTATTTCATCTAAGTACAAGTACTTAACTACCATAAAAAGCTTCAGGTGTCTACCTATCAAAAAAATCTTCACACCCTTTGGCTATAGAATATTATTAACATAAAATGAATAAGATACTAATGTACTGCACCATTCTATAGGGAAAAGTCTTGGCTCAGCAATCCCTTCAGTGATCCCTGGGAATAAGAAGAAGGCATTTAACTCCAATGTGGGTCTATTGAGTTTAATTGGTTTTTTATTATTATTCAGATTTACAATAGAGTGTTTTTAAATGATGGGACTCATCTACAATTAGTCATTCCACAAACAAACAAACACAAAGCCTTGGTTTTGTAATACCAAAACACTAATGGTTAGAAATTAGACTGTCAATCAATTCTATCTCCTCCTTTCAAATAAAGGATGAAAGTCTCAGATATGGGATCTGTGTATAATGAAGTTATTCTGGTTTCTTTTCTATGAATGAATAGGCACACAGAACTCATCAAATTAAGTATTGTCCTATGACAGTTTCAACTCTTACTGCAGAATAGTGGAATTTAATATAATGCAGCAATTATGTATTTTTCTTCTGTACCTTAAATTCTATGTGTGCAGATGCTAAAACATCTAAATGGATTCTCCCCATGTGTTTAGGAGCAGAAGCCTCACTATGCAATATATGAAGTATTTTGTTTCTTGATTTCATGACTTTTTAAAAGAGGTGTTAAGGAGTCGCCAAGTGGGCAAGGATACTGCGTCATGCAGGAGCCCTGTTTTCATGCATGGACCAGAACTGACCCAATGACAAATCTAAAGGGAATTAGCTACAGTTCTGTAGCTGTGAAGAAACACCATAATCAAGGAATATTTAAAAGAAACCATTTAATTGAGGGACTTGTTTACCATTGTAGAGGGTTAGTTCATCATCGTTATGCCACGGGAGGTAGACAGGCATGGCACTGGAGCAGTAGCCGAGAACTTACATCCTGATCTGCAGTCAGGAGGCAGAGAGAGGCTGGGCCTGGCATGGGTTTTTGAAGCCTCAGAACCCACCCCAAGTAACACATCTCCTTCAACAAGGTTACACTTTCTAACTTTTTTAAAATAGTCTACCAGATGGGGACCAAACATTCAAATGCACAAGCCCACGGGGATGTTACTTATTCTAACCACCACAGGAAGGGAAGGGAGGGGACAGAAGCTAGACTGATATGGTGAACACACAGCATGTAACATTGTGATGGGTGACTTAGAAAAACATGCTTAGCGTCAGCATGGCCTTATCCTGCTCCTTCAAGTGAAATGGCTTTCTTCTCTGTCCCCAACTCAATTGTAAACAAAGAGTATGTGTCGCCCAGTTTCTATTCACAAGTCAACACCCAGCATAACAATACCCATCACCTTGCCTGCTCATTTCTTCACCCACGCCATGATTCCTGTAGACTTTTTGTGTGAAAAATAAGTCATTTTCCCCCTTTTGTTATATTTTTTGCCTTATTTTGTCTAGGAAATTTGATTAATTTTGGTGAGAAGTTGGTTTCCTCCCATGGTTATTTTATGGATTAAATAACATATTATTTGCAAACAGTGTAGCATTGTTGAACTATAATGCATTGCACAGAAGCTAGCAAGCACTGGAGGGTACTCCAAGATGACATCAGTTCTTTCTTGTGCCGGGATCAAATTCGAACCCCATTTCTAAGGGGAAAAAGACAATTCCATTTGGTTCCAGACTCTAGTGACATTGGAACCTCATATGGGATTTCCAGCACCTTGGCTTCAGTGTACACCTTAGTATTGTCTCCATCTCTTCACTGCTGTGTTCACCAGCTTACAATTTCCATAGCCTCACGGGTTTCGGTACAGGTTGTTTGCTATGGTGGGTTCACATACTGTACATTCTCATGCCGGCCTTTCTAATACTTCCCTGTGGCCTCTTGGAAACACAAGGAAAGGACATTTTGGTGTAGTTTGTAAAAGGGACACTCTTTAAACAAATTTACTGTAATTAAGTTGAGAAGATCACTGGCCTAAAATGAAAGCACCCTGAGATCCTTCATTTGCTTCTGACCCTGAACCAGAAAGGAACTGAAAAATTGACTTGTTAAACTCCCTGAAACAAATGACGCTCGAATGGTTTCATGCATAATAACTGCCTTTGATGTAAATGGGGCCATCCGTCAGCAGCCACAGATGTTGTGATCTACTCTCTGTTTCTACAAGGCCTTTCACACAGGACAAAGCCCCCAGGAACTTGCAGCCTACACACAGCTCAGGCTTGAGGAGGCAAGGCAGAGGATTGAGCCTTCAAAGACAACTCTGGAGAAGACTAAAACGCTAGGAGGTGGGTACTGGCATATATCCCTTCCTAACAATAGCCTCAGAGAATTTATATTCTTTTCATACAAAAGTAAATAAGGTGCTGTTTTCAAACAAGTGGTATCTTTAAACAAGCTTACTCCCAGCAGAATTCTTCAACCTCACGTCTTCTTGTGCATGCAGTAAAGCATCAGCACTAGATGTGCCTCAATATATTTCTCTCTGATGTGGAGCCTGTTATTCTGGACTGCACAGAACCTCACGTTTAGTATCCCTGGCTGGTAGAAAGGATGGGATTACTGGAGAACAATACAAACCACCGAGCTGCTTACACACATTCTCCAGGTGCTATGTGCTATTGTGTTTTATTTCTTTTAAAAACAAATATATGCTTATATGCTTGCAGCTTGCATGATGAACTTAGGATGAAAATAAAAGGAGATGGATAGGAGTCATTTTAGAAAAAAATTTAGTGCAGAGAAACCTTCAAAGGAGCAATTCATTTCATCACCTGCAGCCTGACAGACCATTGACATTAAGGCAAAGACATGTCCTAATCATCACGCATGTAACCACTTTTTTTTTCACATTTGTATGCTAATCACAAGAAGCAAAAATAGACTTAGATTGGAAATCAAAGATTGGTTGTATACAGGTAATAGAGTGCGTAAATGCTTTATTTAAAGATAGAAGGCTCTTGAACCTGACTTTATTATTGAACTAAGACTATCTATCCTTTTTGACACTTTTTAAATTAAGTTCTTCCTCTAATTTATGTTTTTGTCAGCTTTTTTCCCTTACTTGGTTTTAAACTGGCATCCCCCCTCTCTCTAAGTAATAAACTACTCCACAGAGAAGAAAAAAATTTTAATGACCCTCGAAATTCAGATTAACAAAATGGATCATTTGTATACAGCCAGAGAATTATGAATCCTTCTGAAATATCTGTGCAGAAATTTCACCTGAAGCAAAATTCCATTTTCCCTCTCTCTGACATATCTCTAACTTTTCTCTTTAAAAATGGAATAGTCATGGTTCCTCTATATGAAGGTCGAACACTGAAAAGCAAAGGGGATATAGGGTACAATTTTGAAGTTCAAATACAATAGGATTCTTCCCCCCATTTTTTTGAATTAAGGGAGATGAGTTCCAGTATACTAACATTTTTTCAGAGAAAACAGTTTGTCTAAGCTGGACATGGACCATCCAGTCTGCCTGCCCCTTTACTGAGGCGCAGTCTGCCTCCCTGTTCCTGTGAAGGCAGCCTGTCTCCCAGTACATTCTGCCTCCCATCTGACTTCCGCAGAGTTCGAGGAGCTTAGGACAAACAGAACAGGAGAGCATCTGTATGCTGGTATGTGGTGGGAGCGCATCATCTATGATGGTGACATGCTAGAAAAATATTCGAGTGTAAGTTCCCCACTTACCACCATATCTACCTGGGAAATGCAAAACAAACTTGACGAATTCTTCTCCTTCTTAGCTTTATCTTTGTTTTAACAGCATGGCTACAGTGGGAGACAGGGAGATTGGGATAGCACAATGCTAGAGGTAACATAATTCTAAAATTATTTTCAATACACAATCAGGGATCAAAAGATGTTTTAAAATAATGACATACTGGTATTGTATCTTTCCTCAAAAATTACATTTCTCAGCAATTTCATCCATTGGTTTCCTGTTGACTTGTACAAAGTATATGTTTCTGCTTTTGCCATATCCTGGAACTGGTTCTTTTTTGCTTCCCTTTATTTTTATCTGAACTTCAAGGCCTAGTAGGGTATTATATCTTCTCCAGAAACTTCAAAATACACAGCCCCAATGCCTCATCTTCCACTACCAGAAGGCACAACTGTACAGGGAACATAGAACATGGCAGCCAGCCCAGAATCAAATGCTGACACTCTTGTTTCCCTTCATGACATAGCTTCCCCACTTGCAGAATAGGTACATAAAAATGCTGGCATTACTAGAGTCTTCTATGTTTCAAATAAAATCAGGCACACAGAAGACACTGTGATAATGTACACTAAAGGAGTTCTGTAAATATAAAGCAGTGGAAAAATAATTAAATCAAATAATTATTTAATGGAAACTGTGATGTCAGAGTACATGAGGTTGAAATGAATATGTAATATCTAATTAAAAAGTTTGAAATACAGCACAGGATTTAAATCAAGTGTACAAATGAATATTAAGTAAAACAGGGAGAATGCTAGAATGAATTAGAATCTGCAAGAGCAAATCGATAGGGTGTCATCAAAATTTAAAGAAATATGAATTAGCCTTGAATTCACTGGCACAGGAAAAGACTTGCTGAACAGAACATGATTAGCACAGACACTAGGATCAACAACTAATAAATGGAAGCTCATGAAACTGAAAAGCTTTTGCATGGCAAAGGACACTGCCAACTAAGTGACAAGTTACAGAATAGAAAAGACCTTTACCATATACACATCTGATAGAGGGCTACTATCTAAAGTTTACAAAGAACCCCAAAAACTAGGTATCAAGTAACCAAATAACCCAATTAAAATTTGGAGCACAGATCTAAAAATTAATTTTCAAAACAGGAAACTCAAATGGCTGAGAAACACTTAAAGGAATGTTCGGTTTCCCTAGTCCTCAGGGAAATGAAAATCAAAAGTACGTTGAGATTTCATCTTACACCCATTAAAATGGCCAAGATCAATAACACAAGTGACAGCTTATACTGGTGAGGATGTGGAGTAAGGAGAAGACTTACCCACTGCTGGTGGAAGTACAAACTTGTATGGCTACTATGGAAATCAGTGTGGCAGTTCCTCAGGAATATGAGAATTAATCTACCACTTTTGGGCATATACCCAAAGGACTCTTCATCTTACCACAGTGACACTTGCTCGACCACGTTTGTGCATAAAAGCCAGAACTTGGAAACAATTTAGATGTCCCTCAAAAAATGAATTTATAAAGAAAATGTAACACATTTATAAGATGGAATATTATTTGGCTATTAAAAATAAAATCATAAAACTCTCAGGTAATTTTATCAAACTAGAAAAGATCATCCTGAGTGAGGTAACACAGACCCAGAAAGACAAATATGCTATATATTCACTTGCATGTGGATATTAGTTGTTAAGTCAATGATAACCAAGCTACAATCTTGAGAACCACAGAGGTTAGGTATAGAGAAAGAGACTAGGGGGCAGGGATGAATGTCCATAGGAAGAGGAAATAGAATAGATAGTTATGAATGGATGAGGTAGAGGGATTAGAATGTGAAGATCAAACAGAGAAGAAAGGGAACAGATAACAAAAGAGAATATGGGGAGAGACAGCTAAAACTAATGGCCATTTGAAGTGTTGTATGGAAGCTCAATAGAGTAGAAGCTTCTTAAAATATATACATGTATGAAGAAGTTCTAAATGAAATTTCCAAATAAAGAGCCTGACTTGGACATCATTTGTCACCCAGTGAAGCCCAGTACCAGGAATGGGGTACATATAATCTAGTTGTTGACTGAAACACAAAATAACTCAGGCTATTGCCAAGGCTTTTGGTTGATCTCTACAAAGTGAAGGTAAGGCCCTCTTTCTGGAGATACCTATACAAGTCACTGAACATAGAGAAGCCAAGCTGGTGCTAGAATCTTACCACTACAGACTAGTATTCACGGTATTGGAAGGTACTTTGGCATGCTACCAAAGGAGAAAGGTAAATACTAACCCATCTACAAACTGTTTGATCTGCAAGAGTGACCTGCCTGCAATATAGGCTGGTGCAATATTGGCCCAAAATTGGAGGGAATAATGAACCATTATCTGATTTGAGTTACGGCCCACTGCATGAGATGACAACCATACACAACACTGAACCATAGACTAAATAATCCATGAACCAAGGGGAAAGCCAAATACTACTGTTCTGCTAACCTGTGGGTCATGACCCCTTTGGAGATTGCATATCAGATATTTGTACTATGATTCATAACAGTACAAAAATTACAGTTATGAAATAGCAATGAAATAATTTTATGGTTTGAGGTCACCACAACATGAGAAACTGTGTTAAAGGGTGGCAGCATTAGGAAGGGTGAAAATCAATGTAGTAATAAAATGACTTCTAACAAAATTGTTCTAAAATACATCAGTGTTTTATTCAGGAATTGTGAGAGAAGTTTTCTTCTGCAGCAGATGAGAACAAATATAAAGACACACAGCCAAATGATATGCAGAGAGTGAGTCCTTGAAACACTCAGCCCTAAATGGGATGTCTCCATTAAACCTCTCCCCTCATGGCTCAGGGAACTCTTTAGAAGAGGAAGCAGAAAGAGCATAAGAGATAGAGGGGATGGAGAACACAAAGGAATCAAGGCCTTCTAGACACAGCAGGGCTGGCACACACATGAATTCATAGAGACTATGGCAGTGTGCACAGTGCCCAAATGAATCTGTACCAGATGGTGTCCTAGAGCTGAAAGGAAAAATGGGCCCATATCCTCCATTCTGAAACCAAAAGCTCCAATTGAAATCCATTTGCAAATGAAAAATTAGTTTGCTCCGAGGGAGTCTTACAGAGAAAGCAAACTACTCTTAAAGGTAAGCTCTATGCCCAGCAGTAGATGACCAACACAAAGCAAGCTCAATGTCATTTTGGAAAAAAATTTATCTCATAATGTTAAGTTAGGGCTTTCTTTTTAACTTTACAGGTCCTTTGTGCATATATTGTGGGTTCCTATTTGGACTTTTATAGAAGTCCTGTGTGTGTGAATGTGTGTGTATGTGTGTGTATGTGTCTATAACAGTTCCGTTATTATGTCATATTCTGATTTGTTTTTGATTTATCTTATTTTATTGTTATTCCTTACATTCCTGTTTGAATCTCATGAGATACAGAAAGGCCATGGATCAGGATGAGAGGGGAGACAGGATAAAATGTGAGGAGTAGGGAGAAGGGAAACCATAGTCAGAATTTAGTATATGAATAACAAATTTTAAATAAGAGAAAACTTTAAAACACTGAGGGAAAAAATGGGTACACTAGATGAAAAGATATCCCATGCTCCTGGATCAGAAGACTCAGTATCATGAAAATGGCTATCATACCAAAATCCTTCTACAGACTGAATATTATCCTCATCAAAATTCCAATACAATTTTTCATAGAGATAGAACAAAAAATATCAAAATTAATTTGGGAATATAGGTGGGATAAGTAACAAAAAACAGTCATGAATAAAAAATAATTCTGAACATATCATTGCATCTGAATCAAGGTATACTCCAGAGACATTTTTTTTAAACAAAGCCAGAATGGTACTGACACAAACACAGATGCATGGATCCACAGAAGATCCAGATACAAGTCAACACAGCTTCAGCCAACAGAATCTTGACAAAGATCAGAAAACTTCACATTGAGTAACAGTCTCCTTAATGAATGGTGGTGGGAAACCAGATGTCCACATAAAAAATAAAGAAAAATTAGGCCAGGCACTGGTGGTACACGCCTTCAATCCCAGCACTTGGGGCAGAGGCAGGTGGGTCTCTGCAAGTTCTAGGCCAGCCTGGTCTAAACTGCATGTTCCAGGACAGTCAGAGTTGTTGCACAGAGAAACCCTGTCTCAAAAAAAAAAAAAAAGCAAAAACAAAAACAAACAAAGAACAAAAGAAAGATCCTTAGTTCTTGCCCTGCATAAAAATCAACCTTCTATGAATGAAAGACCTTTAGTTAAGACTCTGGAAGAATCAGAGGAAGCATATGGAAAACACTTCAGTGTATAAGCACGGGACTCTAGTCACTGGAGAAATAAGGTCCACAATTGACAAGCGAGACATCCTTGAATTATAAATCCTCCCTATAGCAAAGGAAGCAGGTACTCAAGTGGATCCAAAGCTTACAGAATGGGGGACAGTTCTGTTCTAGCTAGATATCTAATAGAGGTTTAATATATAGGATGCACACATGATTAAAACAGCTGAACAAGAAGAAACTCAATAAATTGGCTACTGAAAGAAATGAATATGAATTGCATACAATACATAAACATATGAGTAAGTCTGACCTTAACAGCTCTCAGAGAAATATGAATGAAAACTACATGGAGGTTCCATCTGACTCCAGTAAGAATGGCTCTCGTTAAGAAAACAAAAACAACAAATGCTGAAAGAGACGTGCTGAACAAAAGTGAAAAAGTTGTCAGCCGCCTGCGTGTCAGCATTCTCTTTTTTCTGCTTCTTGGTCTACCAACATGTGAGCAAGCAGCCTCACTCTTCTCCCACCAACAGCACTCAGTTACTCCTGCTGCCATAGCTTTCTTCAACCTAAATACACCCCTTCAGGCTTGAGTTACTTCTTGACACTTATTTGGTCACAATGACAAGAAAAGTAACATGCATACAAGCAAAGTAAAACTTCTATCTAGTATTAAAAATCTGTCTAGAAAAAAAGTCCTGTACTGTAGGAGGGTTTAGAATCTAAGCAAAAACAAAAAACAAAAAACAATCAGCACAAGGAATTATAAGCAATCCCTGTGGCTAGGTATGGACATGCACACCTGGAACCCCAGTTTGGGGGAGGCTGGGCTTCATGGAGGTGTGTCTACATGCCCACCATCATCTGAGTGCATCTGCTACTTGCACCTCTCTTTCCATTCTGCATACTCTCTATGGGAGAAAATGATGATGTTATATTCCATCTGGCTCTTCACATTCTACTCTGCTGGGTGCTGTTTCAGCACATCAAGAACATTATTTTCCTCCTCCTGTTTTCCATTGTTGTTGAGAGACATTCAGTTGTTACCACAATTCATATCTTTTTCTTATTGGTCATTCTCTTCAGATGTCTGAATTGGTTGCACTCTGTACAGATTTCTTCATTTTATTTGACTTTGGGATCACTGGATTCTTGGATTTTTAACCTAAGTATATTTCAACAATTCTGTAACCTCAGTCGCTGTATTAGAATATTGCTTCAATTGCTTTCAGCAACCTTCCTTTTCCAAGACCCTCGTTTCTGCATCTTTGTCTGTCTTTATATCTGTATCTATAACCATATACAAATGCCTATCTACATGAGATTCTCAGGCATTTTTTTCTCATGGCTTCTGAAGACTTTAAAACGTGATCTCACATGCTGTTACAATTTTTTCAGGCCTTCTTGAATTAGCATTGCTGGAGGGGGTGAGTGCGTTTATTTGCTTTTTTGACAGTTACCCGAAACTATCATTCACTTTGAACTACTTTAAATTTTCAGTTTCAATCTTTCAACCACACAGCATATGAACTGAGATTACAAGTGTGAAATGTGATTCTGGGTTACAAGCACTCACAAGAGTTCATGTCCCCCCCACAGAGCCCACTTCAAGTTATGTTGTTTTAACTTTATTTGCCTTGCCTGTGGAAACAGTCTCTGGTGCCCTTGTTCTGTTCAGAACTCTTCATTGTACCATTCAACCCTGGGGCACTTTAAGCATTAAAACAACAGTAATGGACCATAGGGGTTGAAATGTAGTCCTCACAGAGTAAAACTGGCTTTGAAACTTTAACTTCTTTCAGGACTACTTTTTTAATTGTTTGATAATGTCATATATGGATGAAAGGAATTTTGATTAAATGCATTCCTCTTTCAGTATGCTCTAATTCTACCACTTTTGCCTTTCAATTTAATATGCTCTGCACTTTAAAAAGAAAGAAAACAAAAACCTGCTGAATCTACTTATGACTGCCAGTGTGTGTAGGGTCACCTACTTGAGTATGAGTAGCCTTTCGGGAATGGCATCCCCAAAGAAATATCCATCTATCCATCTATCTATCTATCTGTCTGTCTCTGTCTGTCTCAGCAGCTAACAATTGCCAATAGCTCCTCAGCTAGGGGTGGGACTTTGTCATCCCCTCTGCAACCTATGCTGGGATCCAAAAACCTGGTTTGATCTCGTGAAGGTGTTGGGCAATAAGAACTGCTGTTGAGTTCATGTTCCCAATGGTGCGGTCATGCCTAGCAATGACTGTTTTACTGCAAATGTCCACCACCTCTGGCACTTTCAATATCTCTGCTTTACCTCTGTGATGATCTCAGCCTTAGAGGCAAAGCAGAGCTGGGAGGAGGGTGATACAGCTGCCTCATTCAGGCACAAGCACTCTGACATCTTGATAGATCCTTTGAGGTCCCGAATTTTTAAAAGGTTTTCATCCTCCTGTTGATACCTTCTGTTTGCCTAGTTCTTTAGCACCTTTGCAAACAGCCCAGCTCTTCTGGTTTGTCATGGCTTCCACTGAGAGGGTAAGTTATTCTGCCTAAGTTGCTGATGCATGAGAAGCTTTTTTTTTCTGTTTGCAATCTCCTATTTCTTAAATCACGTGACTGCTTATTTTATTACTGTGCAGACAGGTGTATATTTAAGTATACATCAAAAATAGGCAGAGAAACAAAACACTAAGTTTAAGAAGACAGAAAAATAACAATATTATAAAAGTACGTAAAGAGATGACTAAAATTTTAAAACATACACTTTAGAGATCATAAACCTACGTACAAACGTGATAAAGCTAAGAGTGTTCTATTTGGTTGGCTTTTTCCTCCACATTTGTGGCAGAGAGTAGGAGCTTCAGGCCAAATTCTGGTTTTTTGTTTGCTGGTTTTATTTTTTTTACTGGTTTCTGTATTAACACATAAGCGATTTACTTATTTATTTATTTACAGTCTGAAACAGTAGAGTGAAAAGATAGAGAATACTTCATGGCACAAGAAATCCAAATGTCACTATTTGCACTAAGGCTCCCCCAGAACCACACTTTCTTATTTATGCACAGGCCTGACAGTGCTCATGTTGCAAAACAGACTCCCCAATTCTAATAGAAATCATATGGTCCAGGAAGCCCATATAGCAATCCCTGGACCTTCGCAGAAAGCCATGCAAACTCCTGGGATAAACAAACCTCTGAGGCAACTGCTAGGAGGAGTACCTAGGAGACAGAAAGGAAGAAAAGTAGGTACATGGCATGTGTACTTTCAAAGGGGACTAAAATCATTAATGCAAGAGGTTTTCAATATCGTCACTCTCTTCCAAAGTAAACTTGGAAATATCGTCGACAGATGATTTTCTAGGAAAATCCACATGACTAAACCTCTACTGGGAAGAGGTAGAATGAACAGACTGCCGACAATGGAAGGGGTGTTTAAAGTTGCCATGGAGATGGGCCTCCTTCCCATCAAAATGACCATGTGAGCCGATGCTTTCATTAGCAGGCATGCTCACATCAAATAATTTCCATTCCATTTAATTCTTTTAGGCATAAATTATAAAGAAAATCTTTTTCATTTATTTTCCAAAATTAGTATAACCCTGAAACTAAAATATGAAAAAGATAAACAATAATTCCTAAAAATCATCAAATTCTATTTATCAGTGTAAGAATGGTATGATTTATACAATATTACCTTTTCTAGTGATTTTTATATTAATACATGTGTTAATATATGTTTGTGTTAGTAAATCATGCTAAAGGGAGACTGAAATATTTGTGTATGAAAAGTACATTTGATAAAATTAAACATTTATTCTTGATGAAAAAAATTTTGTATTCCTAGTATAATAAATTATGTCTCTGACAATCTCCTTTACATCCTTATTTCCAGTCTTCCCCATTTCTCTTTCTTCCTTCCTTTAATCTTAACAGTAGTCATTAGAAATGAAGGGAGTTAAAGAAAGTGTCCAAGTAGACACACTATATGGACTTCTGGAGTGTTGAGGACATAGAAGAGAAGCAAAAATGTAAGCACTGAAAAGAATCAAACAGCACATGAAAATAAATGCAGTGTTTCACTGTGTAGAGGATCATTCCCCCAACCATAAAATTATTTTCCTAGTTACTTCATAAAACTGTTATGGATTGTAATATAAGTATATGTGTTTTCTGATGGTCTTAAGTAACCCCTATGAGAGGGTCATTCAACCCACAAAGGGGTCATGACACACTCTTGAAAGTGTCATCTAAGAGGAGGTGATCTCAACTGAGAAAACGTCTCCATAAGTGTGGATGACAGGCAAGTCTGTGGCGGCATTTTCTTAATTTGTGATTTATGAGGAAAGGCTAGACCATTAGAGGCGGTACCACTCCTGGGCTAGTTGTCCTGTGTGCTATCAGAAAGTAGGCTAGGTGAACCATGAAGAGCAAGCTGGTAAGCAGCACTCTTCTATACCTTCTGGGTCAGCCCTTACCTCCAGATTCCTGCTCTGTTTGAGTTCCTGCTCTGACTGCCTGTGAAGGTAAATTGTGATATGAAAGAGTAAGCAAGCAGCATGAACCTTTTCCTCCCTATGCTGGTTTTGGTCACGGTGTTTCATCACAGTAATAGATAGATGTCATGAAAATCAAATAAGTTACTTTTCTGATTTTGATGACAAGCTAGTATATGTGACTATCTCCTTGCTTGTAGGAATTATCAAAGTATCCACCAGAGAAGATGGCCAACTGGTTTAAAGTGGTTTGGGGGCAAGCCTGAGAACTTGGTCCCCAACCACCTGACACACATGCATCTGTAACTCCGGTGCTGGTAAGTGGAGACAGCTGGATCCCTGGGTCTTGATGGTTAATCATTAGTGTGGAAATGGCCAGCTCTCTATTTAGTGAGCGACCCTGTTGCTCAGAATATAAGGTAGAGAGACAACTGAGAAAGACATCCTAAAGTCAACCTCTAGCCTAAACACAGATCCACATGGGTGAGTACACACGCACACACACACACACATACACACACACACACACACACACGTACAAGTACAATACCTGGGGTGCTAAGGCATCTCTTTGGAAAGTTATCTTTAGTAGTTCTAGATTTAAATGTCCATTTCACCCATCTTTTATATGAGTCTGAAATTCTATCAACTGACAATCACATCAACATAATAAATGACTCTAAAAATAGCTGAGAACTTGGAGTGATGGTTTGGTGGGTAAAGGTGTTGCTGCAGAAATGTGAGGACCTGAGTTTGGATCCTCAGAACCCATGTCTTTTTTTCCCTATGGGAACTAATACACAGTAGGCATGTTGCTAGTACTCAGTGAAATAATATAAAACCAAGCCTTGCCCATCTATGTACCATGGTTGAGAATGAGACTATTTGTAACACTGAGTTTCAGCTTTGACTATGATGTTATCAGATTACCAAAGTCACCCTAATCCCTGTGAGCCTACACAGGCATCAATATAGACAGAATATGTATTATTACATGTCTGTAATCCAAGCACTATTATGAAGTGAAAAGGAGAATCCCCAGAAGCTTGAATACAAGCTAGCATGGTTTAGGAGGTGATAAAGCTAAGAGACCCTGCCTCAAACAAAACAAAAAATGAAGACTGCCATCTGAGGCTGTTCCCTGACTTCCACATGCACGCCTACCTGTGTGGCATCACTCTACAATGGCGAACATATAGATTAGAGAGAGAATGAAAGGCTCATTTCTCTTTCACACAATTTAATGGAAGTGGTGATGATGTGAAAGTAAAGCATTTTGGTTGCAATAGGTTCATTAATACTAGGATGAGATAGAAGATGCTAAAAGCAACTGAAGGATTCTGGGCAGCTGGTCTACTTCCTACAATCAAACTAAAACAGCACTACAGCCAAGATCGTACAATCCAGATTGCAATCATAATTAGCCCCAACTAAGGCATCCACTTCACATTTGTGTGCGTGTGTGCGTGCACGTGTGTGTGTGTGTGTGTGTGTGTGTGTGAGAGAGAGAGAGAGAGAGAGAGAGAGAGAGAGAGAGAGAGAGAGAGAGAAGAGATAAATTATTTGCCTGTTGACTGTCTCTCCTACACAAAAATAAGCCTCACAGAGAACAGGCATGGCTCATGTTCTAGAGAACTATAGAAGCCTATCAATAGTTATTGAATCGGTGTACAAATAAACTACTGATTTTCTGTAATACCATCATCAATCAACGACATGCCAACAAATGCATTTCGATCCTACTTTGAAGGAAATTTTTGGTTTAGATTCATCTAGTTAAAAATCAGATACTCCTCTTATGTATAAAAACCACTTCCTAATCAGCAAAGATTGAACACCAGATGACCTACGAGAAAATGGAGGGTCTGGAAATGGAACTGAAGGCACATTTAGGCTCTGGGTTTCTTCACAGTACTGAAAAGAAAAAAAAAGGAAGGAAGGGAGGAAGGCAAGAAGGAAGGAAGGAAGGAAGGAAGGAAGGAAGGAAGGAAGGAAGGAAGGAAGGAAGGAAGGAAGGAAAGAAAAAGCAAAATTGAAGAAGGAATAGTGAAGATTTTCCTTATTGAGTTAGTGGTCAGACAGAAAAGCTTTAATGTCAGGTCCAAAAGGAACTTGGGACAAATGGCAACTGAGGAGCCTGCTAGCACAGCAAAGCATGTGCTGGCCTCCAGGCGCCACAAGTGCCTGCTACAGTGTGCAACTGGCAACATGGCTCCTCTCAGATTTTCTCACCCAGCCCTCTACCCTAAACTTCCCCAGCTCACAGGCCTCCCTTCCCTTCTCAGTATGGTAGAACCATACCATTGGGACCATATGCTCTCTTGATTCTTGGTCCTCCTTGTCCTCCCTCTGTTGGTCCCCATCCCCCACACAGTCTGCCCCCTACTGCCATGGCCTGGTTCATTCTGCAGGCCATGTCCCATCTACTGCTTTCTCTCCCTGCTCTGGACTCTACCAGATGCTTCGGGCTGTACTCTCCTCATATCTGCAATAAAAATCTCCCCCTCAACCATACCTTGCAGGGGTCATGTCCGCTTTTCATACCTCTGGTGGTTAAAAACCCCACTGTATACACTTTATCAGTACCAAATCCAGGTCGGTCAAATGGGGAAATTCAGTGGCTCCAGCGGCTCTGGGCTTTCCTTCTCCAGCCTCAGCTCACTACAGGTGAGAGGTATGAGTAATACATCCCTTCCAAAGCATTCCTCCCCCATCCTTCTCAGAACCATACCCAAAGATGCAAGAACCATGTTCAAAACACTACAAAATGCATTTGCCCATTAGTTTTTTTAAATATATTTTTGTTTTATTTCTACATTTTTATTGGAGACAGGGTCTCAGTCTGTAGGCCAGGCTGATCTTGAATTAAAAAAATTAAGAGTCGTGTTGCTTTAGGCTACCAATAGCTACTAGAATTATGTCAATTAAAGTTTCTCCCAAATAGAAGCTGCAACTCTTTAAAATTCTTCAAGGCTGACTAATGGAACTTCATGATTCTAAGTAGAGAGGTAAAAGTTACAAACCAGAGAGAAATTATCTCAGCCTATATTTGGTCCTCGCCTTTGTCTGACTAACATCCTTATGACTATCAGAAAGTGTAAAATGTATTCTTGGCAGATGACTAGCTTCTACCATTCTAAGAAATACGAAGGTCATTGGCTAGTTATTGAGACAGAACAGTTTTGCTGCTTTCTGTGACCTCCCTACATGCAGTCCCCACCAAAGCATGTGGTAAGTGTCAGGTCCCAAAGACATTGAGAACAAATGCCTAAAGTAATGTTGGTGCCCATTAGCACACCAAAGCACTTGTTTGCCACAAGGGTCACTCAGTGCCTGTGGCTTGCCTCAGCTCTCGCCACCCTGCCCCCTCCTCTAAATCTCTCCAGCCCAGAGGCATTTTTCCCTTCCCCTGGCTCCTGATAACTTATATACCCCACATTTTGGCTATGTGCTCTCATGTTTCTTCTCTCTTTCTTGGTTCACCACTGCTGGTTCTTGGTCCCTCCTCTTGGCCCTCTTGCCTCTCACTTCTGTAATGGCCTGATAGAATCCGGACTCTTCCATATGCCTGTGGCTGTGTTCTCCCTCGTATCCACAATAAAATCCTTCTCCTCAACCACAACGTGGAGCAGTCATGTCCTCATTCCATTCAGTAAGTGCCTCTATTTACCACTCTGTTTATACTCATTTTCACAATAGAGCATGTCTCCTGTGGGACAAGGCAACTTCTGTTTGACTCAAGCATAAACTGCCTCTTTCCCCTGAAGTGAGAACAGTATTTTATGTTGTTATGTAGTATACTTGTCCTTATTTTATGGACCCTGTCTTTTTTGTGTGGGAAAAAAAATCTTAATTTGCAGCCCTGACTACCTTGGAACTTGCTATGTAGATCAGGCTGGCCTCGAATTGACAGAGATATGTCTGCCTCTGTTTTCCAAGTGCTGGAATTAAAGGATTAGAGGTGTGTGCCACTTCACTGGACCATGAACCATGTCTTTATTTCCGTGCTTCAGAGAAGCTTTCTGGGAACCCCTGTCCCTAGCTCTCTGTGCATCACCTTGGACACCTTATCAGTGGGAAGCACTGTCCACAACAGCCTTCAGGTACAGAGGACATTATAACTTCAGCAGTAGCTGATATCCAGGCCTTAAGAGAGAAGCTCTATATGGCTTGAGACACCCCTAATGGACCACTAATCAGTTGTGGGAGGGTGAGTGTGGAGATGGCCAAGCATGAAATGCTGTAGGCTTCTGCTAGGAAGTCCTCTCTGGTGAAGGGACTTTTAAAGTAAGTTGTACCTGCATCTGCTGGGGTCCTTCAGCTATGGTACATCAGGAAGATGGCACTGTTGGGAGTTCCATAAGGTCCTAGAGAATTCAGGTCAGTTGCAGACATGTGTGAACCTAGTAACATACAGTTCACAGGAACCAGAGTCACACAGTGGCCAGTCTCAGAGTCTATTTGCTGTTGGGGATCCTTGCAAAGGCTTGAGGTGCTGCAGATTGGTAACAAGATACCTTGGGCCACCTCCAAAGTTCAAGGGTTTTGCTTGTTGTTTGGTTTGTTTTTGAAGAGTTCTGGTGGGCATTTGCCTTGCTAGCTTTGCTCTATCTGTGCACACGGCTAATAGCTGATTTAGTATCCTATCCAAGCCACTTTGGAATAGTTCAGACCTGAGCTGCCTCAAGGCTGGCTCCTTACGTGGCAAGCATTACCTTACTCTAAGTCACACAAAATGGTTTTTGTATCTGTCCTTTCTTCGGTCCCTCACTGCTTCTAGTCAGGTTCCCAGAAAGACCCCAAAGGGAGAGAGAGGGTCCTTTACCCTCTCTGGCCCCCATAGGTTCCCTATCTTTCTCTATTGCCTCAGGGACATCATTAGTTGATTTTATATATTGTGTGTATGTGATTAACCTTAGTAAAAAAAAATGCATCCATTGTTCTCATACTGTAACTCTTTCAAAGAGACACATCAAATATAACCAACATTGCAAAAATAGAAAATAGCATAAATTGGTATTAGGGACCCCCACACTATCCCCACTACTAGCCTCACAGCCTGTGGGGGGTGGTGATCAGTAAGAGGTCAAGTGTGAACCTCAAAAAGTACCATCTTTGTGGGCTCTGGGTTGTAGCCTTCCAGATTGACTGGGTGAACTATTGACCCTCTAGCTCTTAAGTACATGGTAACAGGTCTATGTTACCATGTCTTGCAAGACACCAGTTTTGAGATTTCTTAAGGCATTTAGCATAACACCTGGAAATTAATATAGCTGTTGTCAATATAGAATAACTAAGTAAAATAGATATTTTTTTAAAAGAATGACCCATCCTCTTCCAGGGATCCCTGTACCTGACGCAGACTTCTCCTGTCTAATGGGGATGGGTAGGGATTGCCAGTAGACAAGCCTTGTTGACAGGCCTGGACCAGCCAGCGAGCATATGGAACAGAGTTAGTGATTTTGATAGAGATATTTCATATGTGCTTAAGCAAGAGGGTTAAGAGAAAAAGAGGTACTCAGAGGAGAGAAGAACACACCAAGAATATGAAAATGGCCTTCCAAAGGAAGAGCTGCAGAGAGCAGCTCCTCAGTTCCACAGGGGAGAGTCAGGAATTATTGTCCTAGTGTTAGTATGTGTCACAGGGTTTCTACTGCAGGGACAAAACACCATGACCAAAAAGTTAGTTGGAAAAAGAAGGGTTTATTTGGCTTGCACTTCAGCATTGCTGTTCATCACTACCTACAAATATGGCACTATAGAAGGCACTAGAAGTAAAACTCTAATTTAAAGAGGTGAACTACACCCAAGAAAACATAGAGAATAAATAATCACAGCCCAGCTAATCAAAAAGGAGGACATACACATGAACACAGACACACACAAACACAGACACACACACAAACACACACACACCAAACAACAGCAACAAAATAACAGGAATCAACAAACACTGTTCATTGATACCTCATCATTTGTCTCAATTCCTCAATAAAAATACATAGACTAACAGAACGATGTGAAAAAAGGATCCATTCTTCTGCATCCAGGTAACACACCTTAATGCCAAGGTAAGATGGAAAAAGATATGCCAAGCAAATGAACGTAAGAAGCAAATTAGTGGAGCCATATTAATATCTGACAATATAGATTTCAAACCAAAACTATTCAGAAGAGATAGGGAAGGACACTACATACTCATCAAAGGAAAATTTTGACCCAGAGGACATTACAATTCTTAAATCAATATACCAAATCAGTGATACCTAAGCTTGTAAAAGAAACACTACAATAGATTAGATCACATAATGATCCTCGCATCATGATAGTGGGAGACTTCAATACTCCAGTTTCACCAATAGACAGGTCATCTAGACAAAAGCTAAATGTAGAAATGCTGGAGATAACAGATATTATAAACCAAATGGACTTAACAGGTATCTTACAAAACATTTCACCAAATACAAAAGAATATTCCTTCTTTTCCGCACCTCATGAAACTTTCTCCAAAACTGAACACATAATCAGATACAATGAAAGTCTCAATAGATACAAGGAAATGGAAATAACACCCTCTACACTATCTGATCACCACATTTAAAGCTGGATATCAACAACAACAGAAAACTTACAAAATCATGGAAACTGAACAACTCATTACTGAATGAAAAAAATGGGTCAAGACAAAAATTTAAAAAGAAAAAGAAATTAAAGAATTTTATAATTGAACAAAATAAATACACGACACACACAAACTCATGGTACACAATAAAGGAGGTCCAAAATGCCAATTTCATGGCCCTACATATATGAATATAAAACTGGAGAAATCTCACATTAGCAACTTAACAGAACAAATGAAAGCTCTAGAACAAAAAAAAGAAATCACACTTAGAAGAAATAAATGCCAAGGAATAATCAAATTCAAGGCTGAAATCAATAAAATATAAACAAGCAATACAAAGAATTGATGAAACAAAGAGTTTGTTCTTTAAGAAAACCAGTTAGATTAATAAATACCTTGTTAAAATTGGCAAAAATATGCATAGAGAATATCCACATTAATGAAATTAGAAATGAACAAAGAGACATACTAACAAATACTGAGGAAATCCAGAAAATTATAGGACAAACTCTAAAAACCTGTACTACATTAAATTGAAAAAAATCTAAAAGAAAAGGATAATTTTCTTGTAATATTCCCCTTACCAAAGTTAAATCAAGACAGGATAAGCAATTTAAACAAACCTATAACCCTTAGTGAAATAGAAGCAAACATTAAAATCTTCCAAACAAACAAACAAAAACAACAAAACAACAAAAAACAGGTTTTAGCACAAAATTGTATCAAACATTCAAATAAGAGTTAATGTCAATACTCCTCAAAACATTCCACAAAATAGAAACAGAGAAAACCTGTCCACTCATTTTCTGAGACCAGAGTTACCAAATACCCAAACCACATAAAGACCCAACAAAGAATGAGAATTATGAACTTACTTCCCTTATAAACACAGATGCAAGAAATCTCAATGAAAATCTTGCCAACTGAATCAACAAACATATCAAAAGGATCATCCACCATTATTAAGTTGTCTTCATTCCAGAGATGCAGGGATGATTCAACAAATGTAAATCAAAGCTAGTTTAAAGCAAGCCCATAGCCAACATAGACTTAACTGAAAAAATACTCAAAGCAATTTCACTAAAATTGGGAAAAGACAAGGTTGTCTACTTCCTCATATCTATTCAATGTAGTACTTGAAGTCTTAGCTAGAGCAATAAGACAACAGAAGGAGACCAAGGAGATACAAATTAGAAAGCAAGAAGTCAAAGTGTCTTTATCTGCAGGTGATATGATAGTATACATAGATGACACTAAAAATTACACTGAGAAACTCCCACAGCTGATAACACTTTCAATAAGGTAGCTAAACACAGAACTAACTCACAAAAATCAGTAGCCCTCTTATATACAAATGACAAACAGACCAAAAAAGACATCACAAAAAACCACCTTTCACTATAGCATCAAATAATGTAAAATATCATGAGATAACTCTAACCAAGCATGTGAAACACTTGTATTATAAAAACTTCAAATCATGGAAGAAAGAAATTGAAGAAGATATCAGAGAATAGAAAGGTCTCCAATGCTCATGGTTAGGTTAACATAGAAAAAAATGGCCATCCTACCAAAAGTAATCTACAGATTCAATGTAATTCCCATCAAAATTCCAATACAATTCTTCACAGATTTTGAAAGGAAAGTTTTCAACTTTATATGGAAACATAAAAATCCCACGATAGATAAAGCAATCCTAAATAATAATCCTGAATAACTGGTGGAGGTATCACCAATTTCAAGCCGTACTACAAAGCTATAAGATTAAAAACAAAAAGAGACATGTTGATCAAAACAGTCAAATTGAAGATCCAGACAGAAATCCACACTCATTTGGGTATCAGATATTTGGTAAAGAAGCCAGAAATACACATTGGAAAAAAGATAGTATCTTCAACAAATGGTATTGGTCAAACTCAACAACTGGGTGTAGAAGAATGCAAACACATCCTTACTTTTCACCCTGCACAGAACTCAACTCCAAATGGATCAAAGACTTCAACATAAAACCAGATACATTGAACCTGATAGGAGAGAAAGTAGGGAACAGACTTGAATGCATTGGCACAAGAAAAGACTTTCTGAACAGAACTCCTTTAGCATAGACACTAAGATCAACGATTTATAAATAGGACACCATTAAACTGAAAAACTTCTATGCAACAATGGACACTCTCATTCTAAGGGTCGGTCTACAGAATGCCAACTACACATCTGATAGGGGGCTAAAACCCATATATATAAATAATTCAAGCAATAGATATTAAGAAAACAATAACTCAATTAAAAATATGGTACAGATCTAAATATAGAATTTTCAACAGAAAAAACTCAAATGGCTGAGAAACACTTGAGGAGATGTTCAACATCCTTAGCCATCAGAAAAAGCATATCAAAACTACCTTCAGATTTCATCTTACTCTTATCAGAATGGCTAAGATCAATAACACAAGTGACAGCTCCAACTGGTGAGAATATGGAGCAAGTGAAACACTCATCCATTGCTGAATGGAATACAAACTTGTACAACCACTATGAAAATCAGTTTGGCAGTTCTTCAGGAAGATAGGAATCAATATACCTGAAAATCCAGATATTCTACTCTTAGTCATATAACCAAAGGACACTTCATCCTACCTTAAAGACACTTGTTCAACCATGTTGCTCTATTCATAATAGTCAGAAGTTGAAAACAACCTAAATGTCCTTCAGCAGCCTAAATAGCCTTCAACAGAAGAATAGATAAAGAAAACATGGTATACTTACACAATGGAGTATTTCTCAGTTGCTAAAAGAAATTAAATCGAGCCAGATGGTGGTCGTGTATGCCTTTAATCTCAGCACTTGGGAGGCAGAGGCAGGCAGAATTCTGTGAGTTCAGGACTGTTTTGTCTATAAGAGCTAGTTCCAGGACAATCTCCAAAGCTACAGAGAAACCCTGTCTTGAAAAACCAAAAAAAAGAAAAAGAAAAAGAAAACAAAAAGAAATGGTTGGAAAATAAATGGTTGGAAATAGAAAAATATCATTCTGAATGAGGTATCCCAGACCCAAAAAGACAAATATGCTATGATTCACTTATGTGTGGACTGGCTGTTAAGTCAATGATTACCAAGCTCCCCTCCATAGAACTATGGGGGTTAGATATGAAATACACATTGGGGTGTGCAGACAGATCTCATTAGGAAAGGGAAATATAATGGATAGTTATAGATGGATGGAAGGGCTGGAAATAGATGAACACATGGGTGGGTTGTGGGAGAGGGGATGAAGGCCTCGGCTGTGGTAGGATCACAGACCCAGACATGGTCCTTAGCAACAACCCAGACCTGGGTGTTATTGTGGCCCCAAGCCACAGCAAAGGCCACTCAGATAGGCATGGACCCAGAGGCAGCATGGCCCTCAGACACCAACATGGCCCCAGGTGGTGGGCCAAACCCCAGGCATCCACAAAGCCTTTGACGGTAACAGGAGCCAAGGACACCAACATAAACTCTGGCTGCAGTAAGGCTACAGATCTAGACATTGCTCTCAAATACAGCCCAGATTTCACCATGGCCCCAGGTGGTCATGCAGACCACTCAAATTTAAAACATCTATTTTTAGTAAAATAAAGATAAATTAATAAATAGAAATTCTCTGGTAATCACAACCACTCAATAAAAGTAGAAGATACTATATTCCCTATAATCACGAGGCAGCCTGAATGCTTAAGTTAAACAAAGCTGTGTGTATTGTTATAGCTGTCACACCTTCCTAGTCTATCAACACACACATAATTTTCTGAAAAGAAAAAGCAGGTGGAGAGTGACTTTCTTATATTTTAAGTTTACAGTTACTTCACTTGTCTTTAGTAATCTAACATTCAAATGTAACTTTTACTGTTATTTAATTTCCCTATGACCCACTCAGCATGGTGTCACACATCTGCACTTTCGACTTTTCAGGATACTGGCAGAGGAATATCACAAGTTTGAGACTAGCCTTGGCCATGTTTCAAATTCAAGGCCAGCTCTGGTCTGTTTATTGAGATTTTGTATCAAAATTCAAGAAGAAATATCAGGGCCAAGGCTAATATAACTCGCAGCTTTACCAGTTACTTGGGCAAGAATCTGAGCAACTATTTTTATATTTTTCCCATTCTTATTTTAGAAAAAAAAGGGGGAAAAAAAGACAATGTCAAAAAGACAAAGACTATGGAGAGTTCTCAGCAAATTGGTTGAACGTAGGTAAGTAAAAACTGGCCCCAAGCTTTGTCTGGAATTCTAAAAACTTTACACTTCTTCATAAAGTTCATCAGTATTAGGAAAACAACATTGAACTGCTTCAGGGGTAGCTGTAAAGAATGCCAAGATCCCAGACCCAGAACGATAAATATGGTATGTATTCACTTATATGTGGATATTTGACATTATGTAAATGATAACCATGCTACAATCTGTAGACACAGAGATGAGGTATAGAGGAAGGATCTAAAGGGACACATAGATCTCCCTAGGAAGCAGAAGTAGAATAGATTTTATGAGTGGACTGGATTTGGGTGGGGATGGGAACAGGAGAATAAGATGGGGAGTAGTAGGTGAGATAGGGTAAAGGAAGACAATGTGGGGAGAGACAACTGGAATTGAGGAACATCTAAGGTGTGATACGGAAACCTGATACAGTGGAAACTTCCTAAAATACATGAAAGTGATCCTAGTGAAGTCTCCTAATGATGGAGGATTCAAAGTCTCAACTGGCCTTCTTTTGTAACCAAAAGAGGCTTCCAGTAGTGGGACTGGGTTGTATTCAATTGAATTGTTGGCCAAGGGAATCACATGGAAATCCCCCAAACAACCCAGACTATTGCTAAGACAATGGGTTGCTCTCTGAAAACTCACAGCAGGGCCCCATTGCTGAGGACACTACCCATACACAATATTGGATATGGAGAAATTGAGCTGTTGCTTACAGGGAGTCTTTACTCTTATGTCCTAGAGTTTTTGGTGAGGGAAGTACTCAGGAAGCTATCAAAAAAAAAAATACAAATATCAATCCAGTCACAAAACCTTTGACCTACAATCGGTCCTGCCTGCAAAACTTACTAGGGCAATGGCGGCACAGAACTTGTGCGAGTAGCCAACTAATATCTTATTTGGGGCTCACTCTATGAGATGGAATCCATGCTGCCACTGCTTGGGTAACCAAGAATCGGAGACTGGATAACTCAGAGATGTAGGGTGAAAACAAAGCAGCACCGGCCTTTTAAAAAGTAACAAACTGATTCCTAACTATATTCTGTTATACTCATAGATCAGTGTCTTATTCAGCCATCATCAAATGGGAACAAATAGATTCCCAGTTGGACATTACTTAGAGAAAGAGTCTAACTGGGAGGTCTCCATCAAATCCCTCACCTTAGAGTTCAGAAAACCCTGTAGAAGAGGAAGCAGAAAGAGCCAGAGGAGGTGAAGGATACCAGGAGAACAGGACCCTCTGAATCCACTAAGCACAGATCAAATGAGCTCATGGAGACTGAGGCACCATGCCCAGGGCCTGCACAGGTCTGCGCCAGGTCCTTTGTATATATATTTTAGCTTTTAGCCTAGTATTTTCATGGGACTCCTGAATGTGAGAATGAGTGGGCCTCTGGGTCTTGTGCCTGCTCTTGGGACTCTTCTCTTTCTGTTGGGTTGCCCTGTTTCAGCCTTAATGTGATGCTTTTTGTCTTATCTTATTACATTTTTTTTTGTCATGTTTGGTTGTTGTCTCTTAGAAGCCTGTTCTTTTCTAATGTGAGACAGAAAGCAAGTAGATCCAGAGGGGAGGGGAGGAACTGGGAGGAGCAGAAGGAGGGGAAACTATAATCTGAACATATTGTATAAGAAAATAATCTATTTTCAACAAAAAGGGGAAAAAGAAATGGCAGGAACACAGGAGTTCCTGGTCCCAGGAAACCTTACGCCGAGTCCTAATCCACCTTCAGATCCTTGTTCTGATGCGCCTTGTATCATGTCATATACATAAAACTGCAAAGCAAAGACAAAACCTCAGAAACCCCATGCTTCTCAAAAGAGAAGATACAAATTTCCAATCATTTCCATTTCTAACTGAAAACATGAAGTCCCCAAACGAGGCTAAATTTTAATGGGCAAGCTTGATCTTACTATCTAATCCAATTTACAAAGCAGTAATATCTGAATTTGGAGACAGCAAGAGAGAAGGAGGGACATTACAAAAACTAGATATGAGAAAATTTACCACAGACAGGCAGAGTGCTAAAATCAAGACTGTCCTGGCAGCTTTTGGTGCTGTCATGGAGGAATCAGTTATTGGTGTGACCTTTGGTTTAGTGTGTGAAGGCTTATATGATTGAGAGAACCACAGGACACAATTTAGAGAAATGAAAAATGCATAGGAACGACGCTCATTCTGTGTTTAAATGACCATTAGTTGCTACATATTTAGCAGGTGAGGCTAAAGACTTACTACGAACCAATGACAAAAGGCAAAGTCAACACTACCTCCCTCATTCCCATAGCATTTCATAAAGGCATATATTTTAGAGATAGGAAGTGATAGTCCTGGGAAATTTATGGCAGTGAACTGTAAAAAGCCCAGAAGCTATGGGGAGTACACCGCTTCATAAATACTGAAAAAGAATTATTGCAAATCCCCTACTGAGTCCATTATATGTGTCAGAACTCTGGAAATTTGAGAAAAGTGATTTAACATCTGAGATTCTGACTGCCAAGAATGAACATGTCACAGTTTTTCACAGGAGGGGAAACCATCACAAGAGCTGGTAGCAGCCAATTGACACCCTGCAAGTAGTGCACTGGCCCAGACCCATCCAACTGGTTTTCTGGGTAAGTCATAGAGGGAGTACATAGGAGAAAGTGCCTACCTTAAAAACCATATTTTCTGGGGATGGAGCCATCTGGGCTTGGTTTTATAGTTTCTTGGTGTCTGTATTACATAGACACTTGGAAACTTCTATGTCCATATAACTCAGAAGCAATAGAGCACATAGGCAAAGTAATAACTCTATTGTGAACAAATATCAGAAAAATATCTATTGCTCAAGTCTACTGGGTACACATTCATGAGCATCCTAAAGTGTGCACTGACTGCCGTCCATCTCTGGCATTCTGCATTCCTAGATCCATGGAGCATCTCACTTAGGTAGTGAAGTGTAAGTGAAATTAGACGTAGTATTTTATGTCATTCCTACTCTTCCCTGTCCAGCATCTTCACTAAAAGACACTATGTAGAGACCACTGTACCATGCCCTTCCTATGAAGGATGACATGATTACAGATGCACTATAGATAGTTCTTTCTGAAAAGTAATCAAGAGTCACAACTCAAAATTTTCAGTCGCTCTTATTGCCCTGGCACTTCTACCAACCCCCTCTTTCCGTGGTGGGGCACCAGGGTTTCATATTTTCCAGGCAGCATTTTTCTCCATATTGTTTTAGACACGGTGCCATTATAATCACTCGCAATTGACCAGTAATTGTTGCAGAATCAGGCCTCCCTCTGCCAGTGCCACCCAGTTGCTGGACTACACCCAGCTGAGTGCAGCAAGTTCCAGAATCCAATCAAACTAAGCCCCATTGGTATCCAGGTTTCTCATCATGAAGTTCAGCCAACTCTTGAGTCCATGTTCTACCTCCCTCCTACAGGGTACACACAAAGGCACTCCATTCATCTGTGATCCCTGAAATATTTCTGTAAGAGAAAAAAATAAGGCTCCGCTATGGCTGTTAATTTGTATTTGCAGATCTTGTTTTTGTAATTGGCTTTATAACTAAGTTAGATGTGGGTATCCATATCCCACCTGGGAAATGAGAATAGCAGATCTTCTTTTGGGGATGTAAGAACAACCTTAACTCATCCTACAGGCCTTCCAAAATGAGAGATAGACCAAGAATAATCATCTCTGAATACTTACCTTACTCTTAATTTGAGTAACAGGACATACAGATACATGATTATGCTCTAAACCTGAGTAATTTTCTTATCTTCTAAGCTATTCAACAATGAAAAACTAGAATAGTAGGAAGAAAAGTAGCTCTTATTTAATAGGGTGATCTGGGCAAAATTACAGGAACTGCAATATGTAAAATGGAGCTGACAGAACAAGGATCTTCATTGTTGGTTACAAGACTGTGACACAGTAGGTGCTCAGTGTGCATTTGCTTTTTATTATAACCACCATCTATTAACAATGGTGGTGATTGTAATTCTCAGTAACTGACTGGCACTGAGAATAACATCCACAAATACCATGCTTCTCAATCACAATTTAGCACATAAAATTCAGCCTTCCAAAATTTACACAATTCTTTCTTTTACTTTGAGCTCACAGTGTGAAATCCAGGTCATTGTAAATGTTAAGCAATCGTCTTACCACTGAGCTGTATCACCACCCTCCAAATCCTTCAAGGTTTTTATATGATTTTAAAGCTACCGTACAAGCTGTCTCTGAACAGGTCAGGTTAAGCCTGTGCTCACTATATGAGGGTCTCCAATCTATTGCACACAATATTATCTTGGGCATGGGTGATGTGAGCCTTTGAGAGGGAACTTAAAAGTTCAGTTTCTTCCATAAAAAAATAAAAATATGAAAGCTCACATTTTCAAGAAAGTGAACTGAGTGTGGGTGAGTGCCAGGCTGCTGAAAAACAAGGGAAGTCGCAGTCTGGTGGGTATGGATGTGTCATGCATATCTGCTGGCATCGGCTTCCTGAAGCTCTCTAGTCATTCACGCAGAAACACACAGGGATAGGACTGCTCAAGAAGGGAACTTGATGCATTTCTCCTCAAACATCACTCTTTTTGCCACAATAGTTCACTTGTTTATCTTTTTAACATTTATTTTATTTTTAATTATGGGGGTGCACAAGAGTGAAGGTGTCCATGGAAGACAGAAGAGGATGTTGGTTACTCTGGAGTTGGAATTATAGGTGGTTGTAAGCCCTCTGACGTGGGTGCTGTGTTGCAAGGAGAGCACTAGTTATTTCCCAGGCACTTAGCCCCTAAATAATCACACAGAAACCATATTACTTAAATCACTGCTTGGCCCATTAACTCTAGCTTCTTGTTGGCTAACACTTACATATTAATTTAACCCATTTCTATTAATCTATGTATTGCCACATAGCTGTGACTTACCAGGTAACGTTCCAGCATCCATCTCTGGCGGCTACATGGCTTCTCTCTGACTCCAACTTCCTTCTTCCAGCCTTCAGTTTAGTTTTCTCCACCTACCTAAGTTCTGCCCTATCAACAGGCCAAGGTAGTTTCTTTATTCACCAATAATGGTAATTATAGCATACAGAGGGGAATCCCACATCACCTCCCCTTTTCTGTTTAAATAAAAAAAGAAGGTTTTAACTTTGACATATTAAAATTACATATGACAAAACAGATATAGAGCAAGAATTATAGTTAAAATATTTATATCTACTTTATCTTCTATCATAACTAAAGAAAACTATAATTATAACTATCTATCAATTCTTCAACTCCATCAAAGACTTCAGAAGGATATAATATTACCTAAGTAAACAATACTTTTCTTTGTAAGTGACTTCCAAAACTCTAGAATTGACAGAGACTTCTTGCTGCCTGGACAATCACCCAAAGTTCTATACCACTGAGACATCCATCTTCAGCCTACTGGCCCATAGTATCTGACAGACTTTTCTATGAAGAAGGAAATTTTAATTACTTTCTTCTGTGTCCTGCAGAATGTCTAGCAGACTCTTTCATGAAGCAGGAACCCCAAAGAATTGTCTCACCTTTAGGCAAGTTCAATAGTCATTCTCTGTGGGTCCTGCATGTGCAGTTGATCAAGCAGTCCAGGCAAGAGCAGTTTTTTGCCCAAATGGCTAACCAACTCCATAAGGAGTCTCTTTGATGCCCATCTTCCTCTTGAAATAATTGGTGCTGCCAGGAGCAGATGTGTCTCACTGTCATGAGAAGTTCTAATTTCTTAAAACATTTGAATGCCATATTCTGAAGGCCTCTGAAAGATTTGAAGAATACCTGACTGAAATATATTTCTGTTTATCTAGAAAACCTAGTTAACATGACTAAAAGCTTAACTATTACATATGACTATCTATTAACCTATATTTTTAAATTTTACATTTCATTTTTAAATGAGCTACACAAACACAATTCCTTAATCAAGATCAGAAATACATATACACAGTATTACAAAGTTGACCTTAATTTTGTATCAATAAAGCAGGATCCATACTAATACAAATATCTATAGCATATCCTCCTTTAAATGTAAAGAAACATTTATAAGCAATATTTGGGAATTTGGGTGTAATACTCTCCAAAGTGCTTCTTGCTGTTTATTGGGTGGAGTAATTTTTGAGGGGTGTTCAAGGCAACCCTTCAGGGGATCTTGGTCCATCAAACCATATTAGTCTGGAATGAATCCACAGCTTCTTGTCTTCTGTAGAAACAAAAGAAGAACCTCTTGTCCAAAGCAACATATCCTTAGATACATATTTTAAAATCAAGATACCTTTATGATATATATGTTGGTTTAGCTTAGCAGCCCGTAAAATAAATTGTCTCTCTGTACTTAGCTCCTTCACAGTCAAAAAATTCAAAGAAAACACAATAGTATACATAATCCTGACTCTCTGTATATTCTCCATCTTTACATGGCTTATTTTGCTTTACTCCTTTTAATCTATGACTGTCTGTACTCTGTCTCTTTAAAGACTTTACTTTTTTTAAACCATTTACTTCTTTTCCAACTCTCTATACTCTTGTTCTTCTCTCTCCCAATCCTACATCAATTTTTAAGCAATGTGACTCATTTAGAGTTCTTTTATGTATTAATCTGTCCTATTGTGTATCTGTAATTCTTTACTGTTCAGGAGTGCTTCTTAAAATGCTAAGTGCTTCCTAAAAGCGTAAGCATGGCTATTCCTGGGGAAATATGGTACTGCCTACTTGCCTCGCCCAGTCCAGCATGGCTGAGCCATTTGCCACCTCTGAGAGCCATGCACACTGCCCCATCTCTAGGCACACAGCTGGTCTATGTTGCCACCAAGAAAGCCACAGCACATTGCTCACAAACCCCATTCAAATGCTCAGTCTCCTAGAAGAGCCAGAGGTCACACTGGTAGCATGGCACAGAAAACCAACATTTCAAAACAGTGCAGCTTTTTTCCTGCTACTGCTGAATCAGGAAAACCTCTCTTAAAGGAGTCACAGTGTGCTGCCAGTAAGCATAACCCAGTCAGAAAAAAAAGTGGCTAAACTTTGGTTTTTAGTGTCTAGAATTCTTTTCCAAGGCCCCTCAGGTTTTAAGTAGATTTTAGTTGGCCATGTGGGTGCCAATTTGTTGCAAGGAGGGCATTAGTTAGTTCCTGACTGCTTAGCCCTGAAATAATCACACAGAAACTATATTATTTAAATCACTGCTTGGCCCATTAGCTCTAGCTTCTTATTGGCTAACTCTTACATATTAATTTAGCTCATTTCTATTAATCTGTGTATGGCCACATGGCTATAGCTTACCAGATAAAGTTCGACATCTGTCTCTGGCAGCTACATGGTTTCTCTCTGACTCTGCCTTCCTCCTCCCAGCCTTCAGTTTACTTTTCCCTGCCTACCTAAGTTCTGTCCTATCAACAGGCCAAGGCAGTTTCTTTATTCACTAATGATAATCACAGCATACAGAGGGGAATCCCACATCAGTGCTGGGGACTGAGTTTGGGCACCCTAACAAGAACGCTTAGTTGTGGACCCATCTCTCCAGGCCTCTGTTGATGCTTTAATTTGCTATTAGTCTTGCTTTCTCCAGTGACTGAAAACACAAAATAATCATTTTACGGTGATGCTGCTATGTGTTTGCATTTTTGCAGCTATTTCTGTGAATGTGTTTCTATATACCTATTTGAGAGTTAATATCTCTTTGCATGGAATCTCTCTTTGTGTACTAGGTTAGATGTTTCTGTTTGAGTACCTGTTGTATTTCTTTGTATATGGTCTTCTATGTATACGAGTGTTTCCAGGGACACATTTCTCTGTATTTTTTTTTCTGTGAGTGTCTCTGTATTTTTTTCTGTGAGTGTAGGGGTACTTCTTCCTGTGCATGTCTGGATGTCTTATTCTGAGCACAAGTGTAAGCATGGGAAGGGTATGTCAATGTATACTGCAGGAGATACAGAACATCTTCCAGGAGCTCTAAATGCACACATTCATATGAGGAATGGGTCTTTTCTGGGCAATTTACCTCATTTGTGAAATCCTAAATTGTCTGTGAAACCAAATATAGTTGAGTATAAATCCTACTTTTAATGTTTCTCCCAGATGCTTAAATATTTTACAATCATACATTACCCCTTCTTATATTTATCTGTATCAATATATAGTGGGCTTTTTAGGGACTGCTTATATTTTGCGATAGTTATTATAGTGACACAAGGACCCTTCATTTGCATTTTAACTATTGTGCAAATGACAGCAAAAAGCAGAGCTTTGTTCATTTTGGAACTCTTACTGAACTATCAGAAGCAAATATGTTTCAGTGATCTTAGAATACTCATTTGCCTTAAGATCCAGAAGGCATTTTACACCACTTTCTTTATGTGTTTTGTAGATTAATATTTCCTTTGTGTTAATAGACTAGTTTATTGTTCTTGTTACCTTCATTTAATGCCCTAAGAAATGAGATGAGACAATTTTGTGAATTTAATGATCACTGGCATAAAGCACACATGAGGGTCATTTAGGACATGCCATCCCTTTCAAGGCACTTTGCCAAAAAAAGGGATGAAGTTAATTAATTAATACATGGAAATCCCCTACCAGTCCAAGCTTTGAAAGACAAAATAATAATAATAATAATAATAATAACAACAGTAATAGTAATAATAATAAATAATAATAATAAATAATAAAAGTTAATAAGAACTCTTCTAGGCTATAGGCCAACAACAAACCTCTTCTACAAAATTTATAAGCCTGACCAGAACTCTGATATCAAATGTCCTTTTCAAAGAATAGCTAATGCAGAATTTATTGTATAATATAAAGTAAACATAGATGGCTGGCTCAGAGCTTACTTATGTATCATTCTGTACCATAAATGAAGTTACTGTGGTAGCTATGTTATAGTTCATGTTGATATAACAAAGCTAACATGGATTATAGTTCAGTGCCCTCAGCAAGCCTCTCTAAACATGCCCTGCGTCCATGCGAGTAGTAACAGAGTAAGAAGGGAAGTGTATTGTCTCGCAGGAACACTGTCAGGGGAAGGGCAGAGAACTTGAGAGACTAATATGGTTGAAAGACCCTCTGCTGCCTTTGCAGCCCTCCATTTAGGTAAATCTTAGGGTGCATGTACAGAGAAAGGCAGTTGAAGAGGAAATAAGTTGGAGGCAGAAAGAGGAGAAAGAGAGTTCTAGGAACAAGTAGACAAAGAGGGGTAGAAAGAACAGGATATGGGACAGGAGACATAAGCACTTTCTGGTAATTCACATTTCTGTCTGATTGGCTGCTTCTAAAGAACAGTTTCCCTGGTTGCAGTTGCTGTGCAACTGCTCTCTGTAATTGACTAACTTTATTTACTTTATCTGTTTCTTCCTCTCTATTTACCTCTTGTTTGCCCAGCTACCTGAGAGATACAAGCTTGGCTGGACAAGGTAAATTTGTGCTAACATATTGTACCTCTTATCAACCTATGTCCACAAGAAGCTCTGAAATGTAAATAAACAAGGAATTTTTATCTTCAGATATTCATTTATACATTTACAGATTTATATTTATGTGACATATGAGTATATTTACTTGCATTTAAAAATAATATTTATATTGGAAGATATATACAAGTAAATATGTAAAGACACATTTATATATGAAATAATTTCAAGATGTTGATAAAGCACAGCTCTTTCAAGAAGTCATTTTCAGATAACTGTCCTACACAACAATCATCTATCCCCAAATCCAGTCTCTGAAATGGAGAGAAGCCAGAAGGTTGACCATTTTCAGAAGCACATTTATATCTTCCTGCATAATAAAACCTAGTAAAATGGTTGAAAAAAATGCAGCTATGTAATAAATACTGTGTAAATGAATACAAGTTAACATATCCTAACAATTACTACTGATTTTGAGCAAACGAATAATTTAGTCCTTCATAGGAGATAAGTAATGTTCTCAAAGTACAAAACCACTTAGAACTGAGATCATGGGTTTTTTTTTTTTTATTGCTGCTGTTTGGTTGGTTGGTTCTTGTTTTGTTTTGCAATGGGTGAGCCTTAAGTTATTATCTCTATTTGTAACAGTCACCGTAACCAAATAAGTTAATTTTTAGTAAGAACTCTTAATACTTTGGAAGGTGGAGGAAAGCAAGAAAGGTTTTTTCTTTTGTAGAGGAAGGAAGAGACAACTTTTAAGTGTGTGGCCTGTGGTAAGTTAACTGGTGGATTGTTCTCTACCCAAGAGTAAACAAATGATCAGCACAAAATGCTCTTTGATGGTTATTTTTTAAAAAAACATAAGGGACAGAAAATTATTAATTTCAGAGAGGCTAGGAAGGTGGGGGACGGTTCTAGCAGGAACTAGGGGGGATTATGATCAAAAGGTACTGTATAAAGTTCTCAAGACCCAACAATACTGTATAACGTTCTCAAGACCCAACAATACTAAGGGTCTGGAAATGATGGTTCAAAAGTGAAGAGCATTGGTTGCTCTTTCAGAGGCTGCCAGTTAGTTTTGAACACCCACAAAGCAGCTCACAGCTGTCTGTGACTCTAATTCCAATGGCTTTAGTGTTCTCTTCTGTCCTCTTGGGAAAGCAATCATGCATTCAATGCATAGACATACACAGAAAATAAAAATAAGTATATTTTAAAAAATAATATTAAAAATAAAAATATTATACTCCAACAAAACACAGACATAAAAAGTATATATAAATACATGAGTATAGTAGGTATATATGTAATAAATACATATGATATATATATAACTAAATGAATTTTTATCCATTATAAAGTGTAACCATGTATTTTATGATATAGCCAATATCTTAAGTATTGTGTTAAGCAACCTGAACAGTAGTCAATACTGATATACTGTTTTAGAAAAATAATGCTTTTAATAGGACAGAAGTTTGTTTTAACTCTGTGGCCATTATAGGGGACTGACCCAGGGCTCTGACATTATTTTTCTGCAAATGAAGAAATAGTTTCTAGCTGGGTGGGGAAGCTGCCTCACACAGCAACATGGATAAACAAATGAAAAACAAAGGCAAAACACAGACCCTGGTCTGTCTGACTTCAGACCCGAAGTTCTAATACATCAAGCAAATTCCCACCAACTCTAATTATTGAAAGGAATTAACTGTTCTTCGAGCCATAATGCACTATGTGGAGTAAAGTATGTCCCTGAAGTATTAAAGAGGAAATTCTTCATTGTAGGTTATACTAAATGTCTCTCAAGGGAACATTTTCTTCGCTTTCTTGTATGACTAATCTCCTACCAGAATAAAACTGTGTAGTGATAATTCATTTGTATTTTAAGAAATAAAGCTTGCTTGAAGACCAGAAGATAAAACTAAGCCACTAGAGACAGGCAGTGGTGTCTCACACCTTTAATCCCAGTACTAGAGAGGAATGTGAGGCGCGATGAAACAGGAACTCTTTCAGTCTGAGGGTTTCTTAGTGGTAAGATCTCTCTATTGGCCTGACTGCTTTGCTTTTCTGATCTTCAGGTTGAACCCCAACATCAGTCTCTGGGTTTTTATTAATCGTACTTCAAGACTTGTATGGAATTTGTTATTAAGAAGCAGGGTGGGGGCACAAGCGGCTGAAAGGACACCACTGAGAATTCTTTAAGAAAACTACAGCTCAGCAGGGCACCTACATATAGCCCATTAGTCAGCCACATGCTGTAGCTAGGATGCCACTGGGCTCAATGGCCAGGTTGTGGCTTCAGTTGAAAGAAGACAATGAAGTGCAATGAAGGAAAGAAAAGGACTCAGTGAACATTAAAATTCTTGAAAGGAGAAAACTGCAGAAAAGAGGATGCCAAAGTAAAGGGGAGGGAGAGGACACTGGTAATCCAGAAAGACAAGAGCGGCAGACCCCGAAACTCTGGCACTCCACTGTCTCCCCAAAGCAAAGCCATTGCAGGCAACAAGGAAATCCGAGTCCCAGCAAAGGCAGGCCGCTTGTCAATGACTCTGCACCAAAGCATGCAAAACAGTATGTTTCTATGTTTATTGACTATTGATAATGACTACTGGACAGTGATTATCACAGCAAGGAGACGATTTCCAAGACTGTCCTTCCATGAAGGGAAATGAGTCCCCTATCAGGAAAGATGCCACAAGGATATTCACACTCAAGTGTGGCTTCTCATGGAGGCGTTAGAGCAAGACTGACCTAAACCTCCTCTGCGCTTCAGTTGGAATCTTTGTTTAGGCCAGGCACAAAAGCAGAATGACTTCATGATTAAGGCCAGCTTGAACTACATAATGAATTCACATAATGAATACACAGCCTGGACTATATAGCAGGAATTTCTGAAACAATCATGCAAACAAAAAAATCAAAATAAATTAGAATTCTGCATAGTCTCCGTATGATATTTGATGCTACAATATATATGGTTTAGTTGAGATTAAGCAGAATCCTTCCATCATATTTAGTTAACTTAATTATATTTCATTATAAAGATATAATCTAGAATTTTGTTTTACTTATTTATTTATATATAGTCAGTGTGCAAAAAAATGAGCTTCATTATGAGATCTTTGTACTGACATATCATTGTGTTTTACTATTCTCTTCTCACTATCCTCCCAATCCTTTCTCCCTCCTCTTGCTGGTTTCCTTTATTCTTTCAAATAACCAATCCTTCTTCTGCTTTCTTGTTTTTATACATACAAACAAACACATACAGACAGAAACACACATAGAGATAAACTTATACACACTCATATATAGACATACATAGATGAACATATACAGACACACATATACATAGACATAAACATACAGATAGACACACATATACATAGATATATATACACATATATACATATGCACATATACAATATATACAGATATGCACACCCAAACACACAAATATACATGCCACATACATTCAGGCTCATACACCTGTAATCACACACATACATACAGGCACACATATACACACACGCACACACACAAACATACAGACATATACAGATACACACCTATGCAGTTAGACATATGGACATTCAGACATAGAAATACAGACAAACATACATACAGGCATATACACATAGTTATAGATACACATATACATATGTACAGTCACACACTCATTCAATCAGACAGACACACATACACACACACACATACGTTTATCATATGCACATAGACACACACATATATAAATGTACACACATACATATAGACATATACACATATATAGGCACAATGCAACATGTGTATATACACGTATACATATAGACACACAGACACACAGCATTTAGACTTATAGACATACACACATGCATACAGACATACACTCAGAAACACACATATACAATACACATATAGACACACAAAGAGACAGACACACATCACTTAAATGTGGGTAACAATATATAGGCAGATAATGAGTTTAGATTTACATTCATTGTTTCTGGTATATACAACATTTTTCTGCTAAAATATTTTGTCTTGTTTTAAGTAGCTGATAAAACAATTGAGGCTTAGTAGCAATGAAGTGGCATTTTATATCTCTCCCTTCAAAAATCAATGTTTTCTGACATGGTCTGTGAAGAAACAGAAACAAACCCCATATCTATACCTTCCCTAAGCTGCTGTACATTTTTCTCATTCGTTGAGGCTCTGAGGTCCAAATCAAACCCGCTCCCTTCCTCTGCATCCATTACTTCCCTCTCCAGTCTTCCCGCCACCTTTCCTTCCCTTGGCATAGCCCACGGCATATTTCTGAGGTCACTAACCCATAAAACCATCCGTATTATTTTCCTCTCAGAAGTTACAACAGAAATAAAAATCCTGCCATAAGGTGTTGGGAAAATCAACAAAACTACTCCACTTAGAAGAACATATCTTGAGAATAGAATTGGTGATTTTCATTTTTTTGTTTTGTTTTGCTTGATGCTATATGATTTTATTTGTGACTTTTTGCCTAATTTTCTTATTTTTTTCCCCACAAAATGAGAAATACACCAACCACTTGATGTCCTCGTATGGCTCTTGTTTGTCTAAAATGAACCCTAACTAATATACCTAAAATGGAATGCAACCCTTCTTTCTGGAACAGAGAAAGAGGAGAACAGTAAATAAGAAAAAAGTTATTGCCCGTCTAGACTGCACAGAACAGAGCAGCCAGGGACAGCCAGACAGCCAGCTCAGCTCTTCTCTGTGGTTTACTTCAACCACACATCTCAGAACTGGCTACACTCCTAAAGAGTGCCAGAACCTCACCCCTCTACTCTGCCACCCCTTGAGAATATCTTCCTGATTGTCCTCTACACTCTTTCCTTCTTTTATCCACTCTCGATGCTATAGTCACCCATGTACTCCTAAGCAGGATCCCCATCCTTTGACCCCAGGCCCATGCCTTTCCCAGTTCACAGTGCTGCAGTGGTTTCCTAAGGTGGACCTTTCAGCCCTACATTGGTTCACTTGCTCACCCGTTCCCCGCAGTCCATCCCGTTTGCTCTTCTACGGCCTCATCTCATTTGGCCTTACTGTCACGAGTAAACAGCCATAGAGTCAATGGGCACTGCCACTGTTACTCTTACATTTCAAGTTGTTTGGGTAACATCAACAGAGTCATCTCACGAACCAGGTCTAAATTTCCTGCTCCCTTACAAGTTGAGAAGGAAAGAAAGAGTGGTACCCGCAGCTGGGAAAATGTGAGGGCATCAGTAGTGGCTTTGGGGTAGTAAGGGATGGGATTGTGCAAAGGCCTTCAATGGGGGAGGCTCTTGTTACCTACCAGTGAAGAGAGTGGGAAGCAGAGGAAGGTCTTCTTTCCTGGCCTATCAAGGACAAGTGTAAATTTGTCAGCTATATTAATGAGACAAATAGGAACTTACATATCTAAACTCTAGGATGAGGGTGAAAAACAGAACTTTAACTTGTCAATTAAAAAAGTTAATGAAACTTTCTGACACTTAAGGATGGTATACGTGAGACCTGAGTTATAGTAATTACTGCCATGCCATCTGTGACACTGTCACCATTTTCAGAATACCTGAATGCATTCATTGCTTCTACTTAACAGAAGTGGCATCTACCTTCAAAGCATATAGCTTGCAATTCAGCCAACATTTCCAGACCAGCAAAGGCTGCTTCACAGGCTTGTGCCACTGAAATACAGAAAGATCATTTTCAGAAATTCCTTTATTCCAAATCCTGCATGAACCAGAGGAAGATGTTTGTTTTTTCAAAGGTTGCCTAATGATCGTTCTTTCTGACATTACATGAACGGAAGTCAACAATGTGACATTTTCCATAAGCAAAACAGAATGACAGAGCCGAGATACACAATAAGGCCACCCTCACAGCAGCCAGCAAGTCTGCCATGATTTTTTTTTTTTTTTGGTGCAATTTGTTTCTCTGAGTCTGGCAAAGGTTTTGGCTTCTGTTTCATGTTCTTTGATTATTATTATGCCTGTCTACTAGTGGAAACTGAAAGTACCCTACCTTTCTGCCCCGAAATAAAGAAATGATGAAACAAGCCAAAAGCTGTTAGAAACAGGGGTTTAAGATAAAACAATTGGACTATTCACTCGAGACCCAGAATGAATTAACCCGTGCAGCCTCATGTACTAGATACTGCAACACTGTACCCTTTTCCACACGGAGAGCATAAAGCCCCAGTAGGCAGAGTAAGGGGTGGAGAGCTAAACCCACAAAAACAGACAAAGAATTCTTTAGGGGGACGGATTCATTTGGGCCATCAGTCACCTTTGCCGCTGACAGAGGCCAGAAATTCCCAGTGCTCAGTGAGCCCTTACCAAACTATATCTCACGCAGTCTCGGGGACCCTCACAAAGCTGTACCATAGGCACCTCGGCCTCAGAAGCAAGAGACACAAAATCTGGCATCCCTAGAAATAGTCTTCAAGTAGCAGTTATGCAAGGGAATGCAAAATAGCTGCAACCCACTAGGTTTCTTTCATTGCTGACGATTTGAGTCAAACTTGTCTTAAAGCTGTCTTAAAGATATAGTCTATGTTCTTTGTATCTGGTGATGACACCTATAAAAGCAAGAATGTCTGGATGAGCTGGGTAGGAGCAAATGAATTGTTATTCTCAGGATGAACATTTTAAAATGAAGGAAAGACGGTCACATCTATTTCAAGAAATTTGATTTTCTTGTGACGTTTATTACGTCAGTTACTTTGGAGTAGTAGTGTTTTAGCCGTTCAGTCTTCTCTCTAATGGCATCTAATGGCATATCTTCTGATGATCTCTAACGCATATATCTTATGAGGAAGTCAGGAGAGAAAAAGCATCACTAAATTCCATTCATGGAAACTATTTCTCTATAACATGAGCTCAGTAAGTTCTTTCTGTTATATAATATGCTGCTACAGCTGTATCCACTTACAGCACATACTGGCTGGTTGGGCTTCTTTCAGCCCGAAGTTTATGTGCTGAGTGACTCAGATCTTCACCTAAGTCTCTCAAGTCGGAAAGTAAGGTGCTAACAGGACTCATCTGGGGATAGGGACATTTACAATGCTCTTCCAAGTTGTAACAAGATTCACCTCTTCGGGACTACAGGATTGGTCCTTGTTTCCTTGCTGACTGTCTGCCAAGAAAATCTCCTTGGGAGAACTTCATAGTTTCTACTTGGGAGGATCTCATAGTCTCTACATGGTCTCTCTCTTTATCTTTATATCTAAAAATAGGAAGTCTTATTCACACTGAACCCCTTTAAGACATGAACCCTTGATATCCTCTTCCCCAGATCTATATGCCTAGATATAAGTGTTTTATAGGACATGACAGACCACTAAGGATAAAACCCTTCTTAACATTAACTGTGCAGTATGACTAAACCTTCATGAAAGTGACGCCTTCTGACTCCCAGTCTCAGGGATGAGGCAGGAGGTGTACAGCAAAGGGCACAGATCTTAGCGGTCATGTCAGAACCCTGCCTCCACACACAGATTTGAATTTTATTAAAGAATTGGGATTCCATCTGTCTATTGGCTGATTGCCCTGAGGTATCCAACTGGAGGACAGTGCAACATAGTCATGGGTGAAATCCACAGTCTCAAGTTGGGCCATTGAGCTCACTCCTTTATCAGCACTCAGTCCAGTCAGGTTACACCGTTCAGCTTGCCCAAGCCCAAGGCTATTTGCTCAGCCACTCGGAGAGTGCCCTGGAGGTTTTTGCTCAGAACTGTCGTCTTTCCTTCCCCTGTCTACTCTTCCCTCCTTCTATTTTAGTGGATTGACTGTTACTCATTTTGTGGATCTTCTGACACCTTTAATTGCTCTTCCCTTCCCACGCCTATTAAGTTTTCTCACCCTTTGATATTGGCATTAGAAGCACTTAAATAATTTGCCAAATGATGTTTTACCACTGCTGTTTTCTGTCAGTTGCTTTGCACTGCCTTTAACCCTGCCTCGGTTCTGCTGCAAAGTGATAAATAGCATGGAGTGAGGTTATTTTACACAGAAGGTTGTTGGGCTCCTTAGAGCTAAAGTCTTTTTCACATGCCTATTAATTCATGGGGGAGGTAAGGGAATACTGAAAACTTGCTTTGAAGCTCAAAACTGATTTGTAAAAACAATTTCATCTTTTGGCATCTAGCCAGGGCGTGTGTGCCCAGCCAGACCTAGAGCACAAGCTTTAAGAAGGAGTTACAACAATTTTCCCATATTCAAATTCTTTTAAACCCTCCAAAAAGTTAAGACTAGGACTATTATTATTACTATTATTATTATCATCATCATTATTACTATAGTTTTGTTTCCTCGAGACAAGGTTTCTCTGTGTATCTGTGGCTGTCCTGGAACTCATTCTGCAGATCAGGCTGATCTTAAACTCAGAGATTCACTTGCCTCTGCCTCCCAAGAGCTTGGATTAAAGGTGTGCACCACCCCTGCCTTTCAGATAGGGCTATTATTACTAATACTAGAAAAATAAGTTTCTACAACCTGCCTTGACTCCAGGCATTTTTTGGAGATATTCCGATGCTCAGGATCACACCTGACACACAGGGACACATGGAAACCCTCAGCCTTTCCTCTGGTCACTGTTCTGAGAGTTCATGGCCCCGTCCTACATATGCACTGGCATGGATAAGACATTGGTCTGTGACACTTACATAAAGCTCCTCATGATAGCATCATGTGTCTATGACCTGACATGACTTTGTTTCTACTTCAGAGCATAAAGGAAGTATCATCTCCACTAACTCGGTGCTCATAAAGGCTACAATGTGGCACACCCCACTTCACTCTGACCCGTCTGCTCCCCAGCCTTCTGATGCTCTAAGGCTCCCTCCACTCAGAAGGGGAGTATGTTTGTTTTCTGCTTTCTTCCAATATACAACTTGTAATCTGTCTGTTTCCCTGAACTCATCTCAACTATGAGTGAGAAGGAGGGGATAAAATGTCCTGAAGTGGACCTAGAAAGCAGAGAAGTTAGGCTTAGAAACACTTCCTGGAAGACCAGAGAACCTGGGAGTGCCTATGCGCTCTTGAATTTAAGAAAGAGACGCTGAAAGCATGAGTGTCCCCATAATCCTCCTAACACAAGTGTGCAAATAAAAATATGAATTGGAACGGCAGTGACAGGATGGCATGCTAAATCAAAGTGAAGAAGATACTTCTAGCAATCTTCTTGTCCAACCTAATTTCACTTTATTATGCACATGACCAAGTGAAGTTTCCCAGGTCACACTAGACTCGCATAAAATGAATTGCAATCCATTCCTCCAAACATGCGGAGTTTTCTTTTTCTGTATTGGAGATCTCAGGATCAAATACTTAGAAAATGATGACTCAAGCCTTCCATCTGGAAATCATTAGCATGATATGGTTGCCTGACTTGAAAAGGATGCAATTAATAAGATTTGACTTTTTAAGAAATTGATGGAAAGGTTCTTAAAAGAATCTAAAAATTTGCTAATAAATTGAGAACTTTTCTTTTCACCTATTTGTGGTAGACAGAAAAATAACCTCTTAAAGATGTACACCAGTCTAATGTTACAAATTCATGAGTGTGTTACAACTTAGCAAAAATGGAAATTAGCATATGTATAGGTGGCTTCTAGAAGCTGGGAAGGCAGGGAAGCGGACCTTCTGGGACTCTGTGAAAGAACAAAGCACTGTCAACGCCTTGATCCCAGTCGGGTTACCTGTGTGATAGGCTTCCCATGTGTAAAACTTAGAGAAATAAATTTGTGTATGATATGGTGGCACTCACGTAGAAAATCAGCATTCTTCAGCCAGTTAAAGCAAAAGGAACAGGAATTCATGGTCATATTAGACTGCATAACAAGCCCAAGGTCAGACTGGGTTCTGTGAAACTATGTCTCATAGATGGGAGGGCAAAAGGAAAGGAAGGAAGAGGGAAGGAATAAATGAAAGAATGAGTTTGCTTTGTTTATGCTATGAAGTTTTCAGTCATCGGTTATACACCATTAACAAGCAAATCTTGTTAACAACATCTAATACATTTTTATTAACCAATTCATGAGAAAAATTCAGTTGATTCTTCTGAATCACTACTGGGAATCTGTCCTTTCCTTGTGAACCAAATGGTTTATAATAGTATATTAGGTTAGGAGAATCAAGCCATTGGCTGCATCAACAGCATCAAAAGGTGTGAATATCATAATGGTACTACATTCCAGGACTCATAGTTTATGATCCTCCCTTAGCTGAAGTTGTCCAGAGATCCTGGAAATAGTCAAGCCGTTTTCTGTATGTGTGAAGCCTTTGGGAAATGAGTTTTAGAAAAGGCTCTCAAATTCCTGTCTTATGTTCTGTCCTCGAGAGGTCTCTACACAGAGAAAACGTATTTTCTACCTACCAAATTGCAAGAACAAAATGCAATCAAGTCAATTGGATTATACTTCAGTTCATATAATCAAACTTAGAATAATGCAACACTTAAACATTTGTGCAGTTTTAAAAACAATTCCTAAGCCTCTGGGTAGAATTTTACTACAAATTAGTCTTGTGCTCTCTCAGGTTAATTTTTTTTTATAGCAGAAGCAGGTACAGTTTATTAGAAAAAGATACTCTTTTTTTTCCCATACATTGTTTTGTTTTATTTTTTCCATTCAAGAACATAATTAAAGAAATAAAATTTTTACCTTTCTTCCCCTTCTCCCGGTCCCCTCCCACTACCCCCCCACCCCTCCTCCCTCCCCCTTCTTCCTTGAAAGAGGGCATGGTGCCCTGCCCTGTTGGAAGTCCAAGGCCTGCCCCCATCCCTCCCGGCCTATGTATACATAATAAATAAATAAATTTAAAAAAAAAAGAGTGTAGATATCTTATTCCCTTCTCCAATGTCCACCTTTCTTCCATCTTCACCCTCCCACTCCCCCAATCTCTCCCCAGTCCTTCTCCCTTCTCCTTCCC
>PVIU01008312.1:0-21320 GCA_004026605.1 Ondatra zibethicus
TTTTTTTTTTTTTTTTTTTTTTTTTTTAAATATTTTTATGGTTTATTAACTTTATTTTTTATGTGCATTGGTGTGAAGATATCAGATCCCTGCAACTGGATCTTCAGACAGTTGTGAGCTGCCATGTGGGTGCTGGGAATATGAACCCGGGTCCTCTGGAAGAGCAGTCAGTGCTCTTAACCACTGAGCCATCTCTCTAGCCCCAAGGCTTGAGTCTTAAGATTACGATCTTGAAGCCAGAGGCCTCAGCCAAGAAGTACCACTCCTAGTAGTGGGAACTGTGGGTGCAGAACCGTGTGGAAGGTGCCCGGTTGGGAAGAAGAAACACCGCGGAGGGTTGAGGTTTAACGTGGGTGGGTGGCCGGGCCTTCTGGTTTTTATTGCGTTCTTCAGTGAACACTGGGTGGCCGCCTTTGGAAAGCAGAGGCAGAGAACCCAGACCCTTTCCGTCATTTGACCTGGGCTTGCTTGAAATCACCACCCCCCACTCCCCATCAGGAGTGTTCCAGTGACTGCTGCCCTCCCTCCCTGCAGTTTCCTTCTTCTAAGGGGACCGGGAAAATCCTGTGTCTTTTTCCCAAAGCAAACTTCAAACTAATGGTTCTCCATATTTCCAAGATTCCAAGACTTGTATGTCCAGATTTTAAATTCTGAGTCACTATGTCAGTGTGATTCTATACATTCTTGTGGCTATAAATATCTGGTAAACATCTAAAAGGCTGATAAGGGGCATGCAAGGTGGCTCAGCAGATCATGGAACTTTCCCTAAAGTCTGAGGACCCGAGAAAGACCTCTAGATGTAGTCTTCTACAAAAGGGTGTGTGTGTGCCTGAGCTAGGGCTAGTGCAACATACAGGCACACATGCACAAAATCAATGAGTGTAAGACATAAAGGGACTTTATATAACTAGAACTAAGGCTTTGCGCCCGGGGCCGGCTCTACATTGGAAGCTGCTGCTTCTCTGGTTTGTTTTGTTTTCCTTTCCTATGCTCTAAAGCGTATCATGTTTAACTTGAATTCCCACGCAGGGATGTCTTATTGGAAGATTTGGGTCTTAATAAATCCACAATTATTATCTTCCTTACTTCCAAAATGTGAGTAGCAGACCGACTGTTTTGTACTGGACTAAAAGAACCTCATTCTTGTGATTTGTCCAGCGTTCGTTACAGTATGCTTTAATGATTGTCCAATGACTTTCTGTCGACCCCCTTGAGCTCCTGTGCCTATGGCTGGAAGCCTCCAGGTCTCAGTGGTTTCTGGTCCTGCACGCCTCATTCTTCTGGAATTCTGATTTCTTTCCACTTTCCTGAACCTCTGCTCAGGGTACTGCTTTGGCCTTCTGGGATTCGAATTCTCAAAATCACAACTGCCATATTTGATAAACAAAAGATTCCTGAGATCCTGTCACATAAAATTTTATTCAGATAATGTACTTCTACATCCCGTAGGTTGAAGATTCTATCCATGCTGCAAAATTCTGACAAATTATTTGATTAATACAAAGGTCATAAGTTTTCCCATTTGGATTAAAGCAATATGGAAAAATTTTCTCCTAGCTTCTAGCTTTCCCCTTTGCTTCCTTCTCATTTTTTGTTTGTTTTTGTTTTTTGAGCACGAGTGGGTTGATAATGGTCAAGTCCCCTCTTCTTGAGGTGGGGCCACAGGCTCCACTGGCAGTCTATTGAATGCTAGGGGGTGATGGCTTCCAGTGATTTGAAAATCATTCTCCCAGTCCAGCAGAGGTGGGGTTGGTAGCTGAGTGTGGGCCAGTTTGTTTCCTTCCAGTAGCCAACCACAAGTGTTCCCAGCACCCCTTTGGGAAACTTACTCCATTAATGGTGTGTGTGCGCGCGCGCGCGCGCGCGCGCACGCACACACACACACACACACACACACACACACACACACACGCTGAGGTGCATACATGACCTGGAAGTCTTCTGCAACACTGACTTCTCAAGTTTGAAGCTCCCGGGAGGGGTTTTAAATGAAATCCAAGGCCATGGAAAATTCTTCTATATTCTTTGACCCAGGTGTCTCTGTCTAAAGAGTTTTTGGGGGTTAGAGCTGGAGGGAGACTGGGCCCAGGTCTTGGGAAGGAGACCAGGACCCTTGGATGGAGAGGGTACAGGCCTCTGGTTCTTACCCTGAGGGGGTGGCAGCCTCTTGGTCTTCTCCAGAGTTCTCAGTGTCTCCTTCCTGGTTGCATCTTTTAACCCCTCTCATTTATTCAGCAGCAGCGGAAGATGCTTGCCCATCTCAGAGCGCACAGCTACTATTATCAGAGTTATTTTAGGGGAGTCTGTCAGGCTCACTGGGTCCTACGGTTCCAGAGAGCATGCAAAACAATCAAACAAAACAAAAACTGCCCAGTGTGGTTGTGACAACCCCAGGTCACTCATCCCAGGCCCAGGGTTTGGGAGTCAGTCTGGGGCCTTATGAGACCTCAATTTACCCTTGGGTGAAAGGAGGATCTTTTACCCACGTCCTTTCTCCTCAGAAATGAGAAGATAGGGTGGGTGCTCATAGCCATCCCTTAGTCGTTTTCTTCATTTTCTTTTATGTTGTTTTCAGGTTGAAACATGGGTGCAGGGAAAAGACATGCCACCAACATTCCAGCCTGTGCCGCTGTGGGCCGAGGTGAGCTGCCCCCGTCGAAGAAGTACTAAGTAATTAAGTCAAATGTTTTTTGTGGCCTAGCTGGGATTTCGAGTCTCGCCAGGGGTGGGGGAGGGACCTTGTATCAGGCTCCCAGGGTACTGTCGGGACCCCCGGAGCTGGCTTAGAAAACGCTTTCTTGCAGCTCATCATTTAACCACTGTGAACAGAATTATCAGTCCGGGAGAGTGGGGTTCAGGAACCGGGGTCCCGGGAGCGGGGGCCCGCCACCAGCTTAAGGAAGAGCCTTTCTATGGATGCCGTGAGCCTTCCCCCAACACCAGTCCCAGGGCCAAGGGCTTTCCTGGACATTGTACTCTACAAACGGAGAGCAGGAGCTGGCTGGAACCGCCCGGAGCTCAGCTCCGTAGCGCTGCAAAGGGGCAGGCGGCCCAGAGCGCCGAGCGCAGGCTCACGTCGCACTGCCGGCCGCCCTAGGGTGGTACCCCACGCTTTTGGCTCCGAGTGTTTTCACCCAGGACTTCAAAGGCTCCATCACGCGCCGCGGGCTGGGGAGGGACAGGGTGGGGTGGACAGCGCCTTTTCATCTTCCCTGATCCGCTCACGCTGATTCGATTCCAGGATCCTAGGTACACGATCGGCCTCTCGGTTCCTAGGACTGGGGCGGAGCTCTGTGTGAGGCTAGGAGCCTCCCGAAGCCCAGAATTTGCAGGCATGATTGCTCGCCTTTATTTCGGAGGAAATAAACTTAATTACTTAATTACGCGGCACCCGTAGAGAGGCGTTTCCTTAAGTTGGTGGCAAGGTCCGGCTCCCTGGACCCTGGTTCCCGTACCCCACCCTCTCTGGAGTGTAATTCTGTTTACAGTATTTAAGTGAATGAGCTAAGCCAGATCTGGGGGTCCCCACTTTACTTTGGGAGCCTAAGAGTCAAGGTCTCTGCACTGTCTGCCGCCTCCCTCCTCCAGCACAAGGAGGCTTGAATTCCCAGTTAGGCTACAGAAAACATTTTACTTAATTACTTGGTACTTCTTCAATGGGGGGCATCTCAGCTCCGTCCACAGTGGCACAGGCTGGAATGTTTGCTGCTTGTTTTTGTTTTTTGTTTTCTGAGGAAATACTAGGTAGTCTTGAATAGACCAGACATTATCCCTTCCCCTTCAGCAGAGAGTTGTCCAGACTAGATGCTAGCTCTAGTCAGCGGCACAAGAAGATGCTGTAACCTGCAGCATCTTTTCCTTGGCTCCTGGACACCTCCCGCTGACCCAGTGACCAGGGCGGCTCACTCTGCAGCTCTGTTCCCAGCCTGAAAAGAGGCAGAAGACATTTGAGCCAGGGTGCTTGGGTGCTGGTGGAGGTGGTGATGGCGGTGCTGTCTGTGCTCCCATCCTCTGCACCTGCACCTGTCTTTTGAGAGGGATTTTTTTTCGGTCCAGAGCTCTGGATGCCTGCCTGATATCACCTTCAATTATTATGCCTGTTAGGGTCCTTCCAGAGCCACTCCTGATTCTTGACTTGGGACAGGAAGAGGAAAGTCAGTAGGTTCCCACAGCCCATATCAGCCTCCCCCTCCGCTCCTAGAGGGGCAAGACCAGGGCACGTGGATGTCTATCCACATCTACCCAGGAGGATGCTGGGAGCTGTGAGGAGGGGAGGGACTCAGGCTCTAAGGTACCAGATTTTCCATGTATCCAAGGCTCCAAACAGCCTCCTCCAGAGGGCGTCCTCTGTCTGTGCACAACCCAGATGACTTGGCTGCCCACAGGGCCTTATTCTTTCCCAGTCAGCTACAGGCAAGGTCAAGTGCACTTTGCTGGGCCTGCCATTCAGAGCTCTTCCCACACAACCCCTTTCCATCTTTATTTCTTCCCTGAGCATTCATTCCTCTTGGGGTTTGTTTTTTTTTTTTTTTTCAAAACAGGGTTTCTCTGTTGCTTGGAACCTGTCCTGGAACTAGCTTTTGTAGACCAGGTTGACCTTGAACTCACAGAGATCTGTCTGCCTCTGCCTCCCGAGTGCTGGGATTAAAGGTGTGCGCCACCACCATCCGGCACATTCATTCCTCTTAAAAAAAATTATTTTTATTGTGCTCTTTGAGATGGTCTCAGATCACTCTCTGAGGATGACTGGGATCACAGGCGTGCACCACCACACCTGGCTGGTTTGGTGCTGAGGATGAAACCCAGGGCTTCTGCAAGCTAGACAAGCAGTCTGCCAACTGAGCTACATTCCCCAGCCTTCTTCTCCCGGATTCTTAAGACAGCATTCTCAAAGAGCTCCAGAAGAGCACAGACACACAACCACAATCCCACCAAATACATGAGAAAAAAAATCAGATAAGCTGGGGCAGGCCAGGGTGTTTGGCCTCTTCCAGGTAGACTCAGAAGGGTTACCTGAAGGGGGAGAGAGAATATTTGAACTCTTGTTTTTCTAGGCTAAGAATAGGAAGTATGATTTCATGCCACTGGGCACCCAGGTCACCAGTTCAGTTCAGGAAAAGTGAATACACACACACACACACACACACACAACCCTTATGTCCATTAATCAGCAAGGTAGGTCTCCACTGGGGGCTAGTTAGGGAAACTGAGTCTGCCTTCCTAGTGTGGACATAATCTAGGAATGACAAAATGTGAGAGATTGTATTGGGGGTCCCTTTAGGAGGGCTCACCCTGGGTGGGTGTTGTGTGGCTCCTTACCTTCCCTGAACTCTGGCCAAGCTAACTGCCTCCAGCAGGTGGGACAAATGGTCTGCTAGAACTTGGCTTCAGGTCAGTTGAATAACAGTAATAAAGTCTCAAATGTATTCAAGACTTGTGTGGAGAAGTGACAGAGGAGAGGGCAACTCTTTGGAAGTGGCGAGCAGATAGAGATGGCAGGTTTTGGGAAAGGCTATCAGTTACCTGCCACACTGGGGTTAGTGTCCTAGGACTGTACTGGAAGCAGGGACCTGGCATCAGCTATGGAAGGACTCACACTAACATCTGACAACAGCCCCTGCAAGTATCTGTCACTTTCCCTTTTAAGGTCCTAACCCTCTCCTGGATGACCACTGTATTTCTGTTTCTGTCTGTGTCGCGTCTGGGGAGCACTTGCCGGTCAGAGGTGATTCGCATCAGCTTTACCTGGTGAATGATCAAGACGGTCCAAGTAGCTCCACCTCTAAGATATTCTCTGCTGACCTACCTTCCAGTCCTCCTCCTGTGGGGACCGGGTCTCTCGAACCTGTCATTCATGGTTTTGGAACAACCTGAACATGAGCAGAAATGGATTGACTCAGAGAGATGAAAGGGAGCGTCCTCACCATCATGCAGGTTGGTCAGCATTTTATCAATGGCTGAAAGGCAAGTTGATTGGGCTGTGGCTGACCACATGGAGGTGCTGATGCTGGTGGCTGACAGACCCAAAAATTATGTGGCTGTAATCCCCACGTGGGAGACAGAGCCAAAACCAACAAGGAGACATTTTAAAAGTGTTATGAAAACATTGTAATGTTACAGGAGACAAACCAAGAGGAAAACAGTCCCCACATGCCAGTTACCTGCCATTCATCTCCTGGCGTTTTCTCTTCTGTGTTTTCTTCCTCTTTGTGTTCTTGTACATGTAAAGAACACAGGGTTCACACAGATGCTGCCACAGTGTAGGTATAACTTTGAAGTTTCTGCACACAGAATATTACATTATTTTGTAAATATAAATACATGAAGCATCTCACTTTTGTGTGTGTGTGTATGCTCCTGTGTGTGTGTGTGTGTGTGTGTGTGTGTGTGTGTGTGTAGACCAGAGATCAATCTCATTCTTCTGTTGCTGTCCACCTTGTGTTTTTGAGACAAGGTCTCTCTGTACCTGGACCTCACTCATTAGTTCCAGCGGTGCCGGAACTCACTTTGTAGATCAGGCTGGCTTCGAACTCACAGAAATCCGCCTGCCACTGCCTCCCAAGTGCTGCGATAAAGGTGTGCACCACCACCACCCGGCTCCCTCTATCTTTTTTAAAGTCAGGTTTTATTATGGCATTCAGACTCACTATGTAGCCGAGGCTGGCCTTGAACTCATGATCTTTGGCCTCAGCAGAAGGGACTAGAGGTATGTGCTACCACATCTGACTCCTTGCTTCCTTTTTATTTCTAATTGTGAATGAAACTGTCCACTGTTGATCTATTAGTACTTGCACGGTAACTGGGCAATTAAGCCATTTCCAGTAGTTTTTGATATAGATGATGTTGCCAGGAAAATGTACAAGGAGCTTTTTATTTCTTTTGAAATATGCTCAAGAGAAGTTTCCGAGGACAAGATCTATGAGGTCGCAGACATTTTTATGGTTCTTACTACAATGCTACCAAAATATCTCTATATATATCTTGCAATCCATCTCAATTGAGGTAGTTAAGACATCAGTCACTTCTAGAAGTTTCCTGCTATCCTTTTGTGACCAAGTCATCCTGTTACTGACTGTAAACAGTCATTGATCCACCTCATGTTGCCATAGAGGAGTTTGCCTGTTACAGAACTGTAGAGAATGAAATAGTGTTAACGTCTTACTACTTTTCATTTAGTACAGATGCTTTGACATTCATCCATGTTGTGGTACAAAGTCCATTCATTTTCACAGACTTAAATGGTATTCTCACATATGAATAAACCTCCATGTGAACACAGGTGGGTTGTTCCCAATTTTGGCTGCCACGGACACAGTGGTATGAACATTCGTGCAATGTCTTTGTGTAGACATGTATTTATTTCTCTTGGAATGTTGTGTGCTGTGGTGTGCTGGTTTGTATTTAAATAGCCATTAGGTTCTTGTACAAACTTTCATTTCCCCCCCCAGTATGCAGGAGTTCCAGTTGCCCTGCCTCCCCACTGACACGTGGCATGTTTGGTCTTTTTTTTTTTTTTAAATGTCTTATTATTTTGTGTAGATTGGGTGCTTTGCCCGAATGTATGTCTGTGCACTATATTTGTACAGTGCCCTTGGAGACCATAGGAGGGCTTGGATCTCTTGGGACTGGAGTTCCAGATGGTTGTGTTACAGATGGCTGTGAAGTGCCATATGGGTGCTGGGAATTAAATTCTGGTCCTATGCAATGGCAGCCAGAGCTCTTAACCATTAAGCTACGGCTCCAGCTTCTAAAGTTATTGTCTTGATTTCATTTAAATCATTCACTTCCAGAATAAAGGGATGCAAGAAGACCTGTGCAATGCAGCTTTCTGAGCAGTAGAGGGTTTAGACACAGTCACCATGTCCAGTTTACATTGACTTTTTTTTTTGAGACAGGGTCTCTCTGTGTAGCCTTAGCTGTCCCGGAACTCACTCTATAGGCCAGGCTGGCTCCAAACTCAGAGATCTGCCTGCCTCTGCCTCCAAAGAGCTGGGATTAAAGGCATGTGCCATCATCACCTTCTAGTTTGGTAGTAAATCTCTCCAACTTGAGTCATTTCTTTGCTTTTCCTTTGTCAGTCTAGCCAAAAGTTTATTTATTTATTCATTAATTTAATTTAATTTTTTGGTTTTCGAGACAGGGTTTCTCTGTGTAGTCTTGTGTGTTCTGGATCTCACTCTGTAGAGCAGACTGGCTTCTAACAGAGATCCACCTGCCTCTGTCTCCCAAATGCTGGGATTAAAGGCAAGTGCCACCACTGTAACAGAGACTTGAATTTTTAGAACCATTTTAGGTTTCCAGATCAATGAAGAGGTTAGTACAGTGTTCATTTAATCCCTTACCTGTCACACAGCTCCTTATAAAAACCTCTAACATTAGAGCAATCCATTTGCTATACTTGATAAGTCTACATGGATACATTTGTTAATCAAAACTTACAGCATGTAGAAGAGTTTATTCTGTGTTATACATTATTGTGTGTGTGTATGTTTGTGTGTCTGTGTATGAGTGTGTGTGGTGTGTGTGAGTGTGTGATGTGTTTGTGTGTGGTGTGTGTGTCTGTGTGTGCATGCATGAGTGTGTGTGTGGTATGTGTGTGCACGTGTGTGTGCGTGCGTGTGTTTTGAGAAATGAATAATGTAATATATTTCCTCTTGGGTGCTGGAGAGATGCTCAGTGGTTAAGAGCACTTGCTGTTCTTCCAGAGGCTTCTAGTTCAGTTCCCATCACCACAAAGTTGTGCTAAGCTAAGGAACAAATGCTCTAATATCTGGGCCTGTGAAGGGCCTTTTACATTCAGACTGCAATAGCCTCTTACCTGCTGATCATCACTAACTTTTGAAATAAACTTCTTTCTTCTTTTTGAAGATTATTTTAGTTGTTTTGAGTACCTCCCATTTTTATAGACCTTAGAGAAACTTACTAATTTTTTTAAAACAGTGCAACTTATTGCAAGCTGGGGAGATGACTTAGTGGTTAAGAACGCATGCTGTTCTTGCAGAGGACCTGAGTTTGGTTCCCAGCACCCATGTCAGGCGACTCACAACTGCCTATATCTTCAGCCCCAGGGGATCTGACACCTTCTCTGGCGCACTGGCACCCGCCTCCACAGAACATATGCATACACTTTTAAAAATGAAAAAATATTTAAAATGCAACATAATTTTTGGTACATAATTTTCATTTCCATTCATCTTCAAAGTATTTTAAAATTTTCCTTGTGGTTTGTTCTTTGGCCCTTGGTTTATCTAGGGAGATATTGCTTTGTCTTCACATACCTTTAGTTTCATAAATCTTTTTGTTACTGGCTTTATGTAATTTAGCTCTATGGGAGTCACAGGCTATAGTTTGTATGATTTCAATCCTTTGAAATATATTGGAGTCTTTACTGTTAGTTACCTGTCCCTATATTTTCTCCTCTAACCTGCCCTCACGTCCCCCTTCCCATTTGATCCGCCTGTCCAGTTTCCCCCTCACTAGCTACCTACCCTCTGTGATTATTCTAAATGAAACAATATGTATGAAGTTTCAAAGCTAACATCTACAAAAAAGAAAAAATGCCCCTGTAGTCCCAGCACTCGGGAGGCAGAGGCAGGCAGATCTCTTGAGTTCGAGGCCAGCCTGGTCTACAGAGGAAGGTCCAGAACAGCCAGGGCTACACAGAGAAACCCTGTCTTGAAAAATTAAAAGAGAGAGAGAAAAAAAAGTGCAAATTTTTCTCTTTGGGTCTGGGTCATTTCATGCATGGGTAATTATTTTTAGCTCCATCCATTTATCTGCAATTTCATAATTTTATTTTTCTTAAGAGCGGAATTTTTCTTAATATTTTGTTGTATAAATGTACCAGAGTTGATGGACATCTCAGCTGCTCCCAATTTCTGGATATTATAAATTGAGCAGCAGTGAACATGGGTTGGCATGGCAAGTATCTCTGTAGTAAGATATGTATTCAGGTGTATGCCCATGAGTGGTATGGCTGGAACTTGTAGATCTTAATTTTCAGCCTTTTGAAGAATCTTTGCACTGATTTCCATAGTGGCCTTTTGAAAAAAATCACATGGGAACCTACTACTGTAGAAGTTTTCTAAAATATGCACAGATACGAAAGAAATTTAAATGAATTTACCATTTAATAAAGGAGACAGTGTCCCAGCGAGATCTTATGCTACCAAGCACCTTAGGACCAGCAATGGGTTACATCCTGTTGAGTTGTTGGTCCGAGGGAGCTCATAGATTTTCTTTCCCCACACATACTAGGCTACCTCCAATGGCATTGGTTACTCTCCATAACCTGATGGTAAGGCCCTATTGCTGACGTACACTTCCCTTATGTCATCAAGCGTGAAGAAACCAAGCTGGTGCCAGAGTGGAAGTTTGCCCTTTCTGACCAGCATTCATGGTGCTGGAAGGTATTCTATATGTTTCTACAGGAGAAAAGTCAACATCACTATCATCCAGCTATGAACCTGTGAGCTACAGAGGTGACTCGCCTGCAAGATATATTGGTCTGATGGAGGCACAAACGTTACAGGAATAACTAACCACTCTATAAAATTGATTTAAGGCCCACTCCATGAGATGTAACCCATACTGTTAAAGTGGCCAAAAACCTGAGACCATGGGCCCTAAGGGAGAACTTATTACTATTATTTTGCTAAATAAATGAACATAGCACTAAAATGACTCCTGCTGACATATTGCTATACCTATAGATTGGCGTGTTGCTCATCCTTTATTGGAGAAACTTCTTGTAGTAGATAATAATTATCACTGAGATCCACAGCTGAACAATTTACAGAGAGTAGAGACTTTGGGGCACTCCACCCTAAATAATGTCTTTATCAAACATCTCTCTCCAAGGCTCAGGGATCTATACAGAAGAGAAGGCAAAAAGAATGTAAGAAACAGAGGTGGTGGATGATCCCAAGAAAGCATGGTCTTTAGATACAACAGGGCACATATGAACTCTCAGAGACTGGGGCAGCATGCACAAGACCTATAGAGTTCAAATCAGACAAGACTCCAGCACTGAGAAGGGGCAGTGAGCACCAAGTCTCATCCCTACCCAAGAAGCTATGTGCAACTGATACCTGCTAGCAGAGGGAAATTCGCTCTCTTCAGTGGAGTGACACAGAGTATATCAACCACACTGCAGGGTAGTGTAAGGGAGACCACTTACTGGTTCCTGGCAGCTCAGACCCGAAATAATCACACAGCAACTGTATTAATTAAATCACCTCTTGGCCCATTAGCTCTAGCTTCTTATTGGCTAACTCTTACATATTAATGTAACCCATCTTCATTAATCTGTGTATTGCCGCGTGGCTGTGGCTTACCCGGTAAAGTTCCAGCATCTGTCTCCAGCGGGGCTACATGGCTTCTCCCTGACTCTTCCTTCTTTCTCCCAGCATTTGGTTTAGTTTTCCCCGACTACCTCTATTCCCTGCACATGCCCAAGACAGTTTCTTTATTAACCAATGGTATTCACAGCATACAGAGGGGAATCCCACATCAGGGCAGGCCCCATGCTCATGAGTAGCTGGTCACTACAAAATAGACTCATTGTATTTTGTGGGTCTTTTTTGTGAGGGTATTTGTTTGTTTTGATTTTGTGTGTGTGTGAGAGAGAGAGAGAAAGAGAGAGAGAGAGAGAGAGAGAGAGAGAGAGAGAGGATGAAGTTGGATGGTTAGGACAGATGGGGAGGATCTGAAAGGAGTTGAAGGAAGGGAAATAATATGATCAAAACATATAGTATATAGAATGAAAAAAGCCAATAAAATATATTGAAGCTTGTGGCCCAGAATACGATCTGTTCTAGAGAATGTTCCCTATGCACATAAGAGGAATGGCTGTCAGATAAAATGTTCTGTGGATACATTAGCAACCCAGAACCATGATAGGACTATCATCTAGGCAGCAGATCTGACCCATCTGAGCTCAGTTGCTCACAGTAGGAGTATTTATAAGAAAAGTGGAAAGATAAAGAAATAAAAGAGCAAAGGTTTGAAAACAGAGTCAAGAAATGAATTGAGTAACTTGAAACAGTTACTGTTCAGAGCAAGCTGTGGTTCTCCTGTTGCATGGAGTTTCCCCTTGCTGCTGAATCTGGAAATCTGAACATTTGTTGAGCAACACATCCATGTCAGGCTTAGGAGCTGTGTATGTCAGTTCATTTAACCAGCTTCCCACGGACCCTGTCTTAATCTCTCCTCTCGCACCAAAGTCCCTGTTCTTCATTGCAGGAGCCTAACATATTCCTGTTGCTAGGTTTGCACTCTCTCCCAGGACCCGTACAATCTCTGCATTTTCTAGCAGAGGTTAAGAAAAGCATGTTCTCCGAGCTTTAGGTCTCTAGTGGCGGACTGGGGTGTCTTTTTGGGGAAGCTCCCTGCTTAAGTCAAGCAGGCTCAAGTGGCCTCTGTGCCGTGGCTCCATGTGTGTAAAGTTAGGAGTCTTGCTTCTGCAGCTTTTGGCCCCATAACTGAAGAGTCACCGGGGGTGCACCATAATATCCCCTGCCTGGTCGGCACCCCAGTATAACAGCCCAGCAAGTCAGTCCTGGATAGGGAGCTGCCTTATGTTCAAGTGTTCAAGGAAAGGCTCACTTTCCTCTCCAGACTCCATTTCTTTAGCTGTAGTATCAAGGGAAGATTGGGCCAGCCAGGTTAGCAGTTCTTCCACAGAAGCAAAATACATATTGAATAAATAAATAGACACCTACCAAGCCTTGCCCATCATATTCCCTTCCTGTTGCTGTGGCAGAATTCTAGACAGAAGCAACATAAGGGAGGAGGGTTTACTTGGCTTACAGTTTCAGGGGATTCAGTCCATCATGGAAGAGAAGGTGCAAGAGCTGGGCGGCACTGTCAGGAAGTGGGAGATTGTAGACATACTCATTAAACCGTAGAGGATCAGGAAGTGGAGAGCTCAGGCTAGAACAAGAATGGCTATTGCTTTCATGGATTGCTCCCAGCAACCTGCTAGCAAGGCCACAGCTCCAAAGGGTCTACAAGCTCCAAAATAACCCCACAAGCTAAGGGACAAGTGTTCAAAGGCGTGAGCCTGGGGGACATTTTACATTCAATCCCTGTAACATCCACTGATTAAATCATTTATAGTTCTTACATATATGTATACATACATGTATGTGCATATATATACACATGTCTGTATACCTATGTGTATCTATGTGTATATGTGTATATGTCAACCTGTGTATGAGAAATAAAATGCAAACCCACTTAAAGATGTTACTGAAGTTTTGGTCTTTTTTATTTTGATAAAAATTCTCAGTGTTTATTAAAAGCTGAGTGTTCACCTTACAGCCCTGTGTGCATGAGGAGGTCTGTGGAATTTATATCCTCATACTCAGAGTAACAGAGAAGCATGAAAATATTCCATAAGGCCTGTACTAGTTCATGTAGTAATAGAAAAGATACTTAACGACTATGGGCCAGACCTGGCGGTACATGCCTATATTGACAGCACTCAGGAGGCAGAGAAAGGAGGATCACTTCAAGTTGGAGGCCTGACAGCAGGTATTGACCAATCAGAATGTATATGTTGGAACTAGGGATCAACTTTAAGGATTTCTGCTGTATATTTTTTTTAACCTTTTTAGTTAAAGGACCTTGAGGGCTGCTCAGGAGTCACACTGGAAAGCTGGGTTTGGTGGGTAGAGTCTGGGCAGCAGCAGCTTATCTGTATGAAATAGGTCTGCAGACCCCAGTGTCCAGAGATCACACATAGATCATCTTTCCAGTTGTTGCAGTGCAATGACATGCACTTCCTGTGGCATAGAGTGTCTATGGCATGCAGTACAGTATCATACAGTGCCCATGGAATACAGTGAAGTCAGTGGCATATAGTGCCTGTGGTATACAGTGCAGTGGCATGCAGTGCAGTGGTATATGGTGAAGTCAGTGGCATGCAGTGAAGTGGTATACAGTGAAGTCAGTGGCATACACAGTGCATATGGTATACAGTGTGGTGGAATACAGTGATGTCAGTGGCATACAGTGCATATGGTATACAGCACAGTGGTATACAGTGAAGTCAGTGGCATACAGTGAATTTAGTATACAGCACAGTGGCATACAGTGCATATGGTATACAGTGCAGTGGCATACAGTGAAGTCAGTGGCATACAGCATATATGGCATACAGCACGGTGGCATACGGCATAGTGGTATACAGTGAAGTCAGTGGCATACAGTGCATATGATATACAATGCAGTGGCATGCAGTGCATATGGTATACAGTGTGGTGGCATACAGTGAAGTCAGTGGCATGCAGTGCATATGGTATACAGTGTGGTGGCATACAGTGAAGTCAGTGGCATGCAGTGCATATGGTATACAGTGCGGTGGCATACAGTGAAGTCAGTGGCATACAGTGCATATGGTATACAGCAGTGGAATACAGTGAAGTCAGTGGCATGCAGTGCCTGTGGCATACAGTGAGGTCAGTGGCATACAGTCCCTGTGGTATACAGCACAGTGGCATACAGTATCTGTGGCCTACAGTAAAGGCTGCGGCATATAGTGCCTGTGGCTTGGCCTCTTGCCTCTGGTACAGCTGACTCTCCGTGGCCACCTGGTATACACCCCTCTGTCATAAATTTGACTTTAAAATGCTGTGTTGTGCCAGGCAGTCTTCTGCCCAGGTGGCACATTTGTGACCTCCGAGTTGGGTTTGGCTTGAATGAGCTCACCTCCTCTTCCTTGCCTGGGGACAGGAGCACTGATGGAAGAAGCCCAGTTCTGGCTTCATGGCTCAGCTCTGCTGTTGTTTCCCATTTGCTCCCAGGCGATTCCCTGCATGGTCGGTAGGATAGGATGGAGACTTGTGCCCTCCCATGACATCTCACAGAGCCATGCTGAGGCTTGAGTGAAGGAAAGCATGGGACGTGCTTTGCAAACTGTAAAGGAGCATCTGTGTTCTGTGGACCAGAAGACTCGGCTGCCTGGAAAGCTGTTGTCTGATTCTCAGCAGCCAGAGGACCCATAGCTGTCGTTTGCTTTGATAGTCCTGGTCTAAGATGTGACCATAACATAACTTCAGCTTTGATGGGAACAGAGGGGGCTGGGATGGGACAGCATCAGAGCTGGGACAAGTGGCCAGATGACCCCATTCACTTCCCTCTATTTATGAAGCGGGGCCCCTGAGGCCAGAGAGGGCCACTGAGAGACCCAGGGTCACATAGTGAGTTTCTAGTGTGGTCAGAGTCGGGTCTTTTGGTCCTGGCTCTTGGCGTCACCACAGATCACCACAGGCTTTCATTCACCCAACAACATTTATGGGGGCTTTTCTACATGCTGGCTTCTCAGCCGACCAATTTTTGGGCAGACAGAACAAGCTGGATGCAGTTCTGCCCTTAGGTCATTCAGAGTCCCAGGAGAACAACCTGTAGAGTGCCATCTCTACAGGTCTGTCCACTTTCCCTGGGGGCAGAGGCAAGTCTTTTTATTTTATTATTTATTTATTTATTTATTTATTTATTTATTTATTTATTTATTTATTTATTTAATTTGAGACAGGGTTTCTCTGTGTAGCCCTGGCTCTCCTGGAACTAGCTCTTGTAGACCAGGCTGGCCTTGAACTCACAGAGATCCTTCTTGCCTCTGTCTCCCAAGTGCTGGAATTAAAGGCATGCACCACCACCGCCACATGACTCTTTTTGTTTTTTTCAATGAAAATAATCTTTTATATGCATTGGTGTTTTACCTGCATGTGTGTCTGTGTGAGGATATCGGATCCCCTGGAACTTGAGTTACAGACAGTTATAAGCTGCCCTGTGGGTGCAAGGAATTGAACCCGGGTCCTCTAGAAGAGCAGTCAGGCCTCTTAACCACTGAGCCATCTCTTAGCCCCTGAGGTGATTCTTGAGGGTGGTGAAGAACTATGGCTACGGGGTCAGTGGGCAGTCAAGTTCCCTCACCTCCTCTCCTCCTTTTGCTTTTATAGCTATGTCAGGTGGAGATGTTGAGCCTCACAGAAGAGAAGGAATGTGGGCCACAGAGCTGGCAAGTGATAGTCACTGACAGGAAATGGTGATGGCAGGCCCTTGATATTGTGAATGGGCTCATTCAAAGAGACAGAGCAGGGGTCAGGTGTTTAGGAGACCCGGGTTCAAATCCCAGCATTGCCCTATCCCAGTTGTGTGACTTGAGTTAGTATTCTCCATGACGTTGTGGTTGCTTCATGTGCAAAGCAGAGGTGGAGGTTCGTACCTTATGGGCTCCTTCAAAGGTGACCCAGTGGCCGAGGTGGAGCCCTTAGCCAGCGCCTGGCACCAGCAAATACCCAGCAAAGCACCCTTTGCTCTGTGCTGGCGGCTCCATGCCAGCAAGAGCTACACAGTGAGACTGTTTTCGAATCCCAAGATGGAGGAGGACTGAGGCCTGGATACTGGGCCTCTTCCCCAAGCTCTCTCTCTGTCAGTCTGTCTCCTGGGTGGGGCCTTCACATCTGACTGCACAGGGCTTGGCTTCTGCAGGGTCCCTGCTGCGTTGTGGCCTCTGAGTCAGGGATTCATGGAAATCTTCCGGCTTTGAATAGCCTCATGGCTGCTGGGAGGCAAGAGGCTGCCTGTGTTTTGCCAGTCAAATTATTTGGCTTTGTCTGTTCTTTGTCCCAGGCAGGGCAGACATCCACACTGTACCAGGAGCTGCGGGTCTCAAAGGATGGAGGACCCTCATGGCCTGCAGCACAAGCCTGTGCTATGCCCTGTTGGAGCTGAGTGTGATGCCCACCTGCTAAATCATCCCCTTCTGAGCAGAGTCTGGGCTGAAGGCCTGGGTTCTGGGCCTGGGCTTGGCCTGGGCCACAGGAGCTGCAGAAGCCTGAAGAGGGAAGATCTTGACTCTCAAAGTCCTGGGAAAGCCTGACCGATCCCTTCGTTTGCCTAAACTGCGACGGGACTTGAACAGATTTAGAACTGATGGCAATAAGTAAGGCATTCCAATGGCTTAGCTGCTGACCTCATTCCTTTTAAGTGGTCCGCTTAGACTTTTAATATACTGCGTGGAATGGGAATTAGAGCCCAAGGGGCTTGTGGGTGTCAACTTTACTTCTGGTTATTTCTTGCTGAAATTGGGGCATCACTGGGGCAAAGCTCTCTCTCCAAGATGAAGCTCTTGTACTGGATAGTTGATGATCTTTGAGTGAGAGACTGTATCGGAGATGTTATTCATGTGGGTTCATGTGGTGTGCTGAACAGTAGCCTGGATGAATTGGGCTAATAGGTAGAGTAGACAGGGGCCTCTTAGTCACCAGGGTTTCACAACATTTGATGATGATGGTGATGAGGATGCTGATGGTAATGGTGATAATGATGATGGTGATGATGATGATGATGGTGATGAGGATGATGATGGTGATGATGATGCTGATGGTGATGATGGTGATGATGCTGCTGATGGTGATGATGATAATGGTGATGAGAATGATGATACTGATGCTGATGGTGATCAGGATGAGGATGATTAGACAGGGTCTCATTCTGTAGTCCTTGCCTGTCTTGGAACTCACTATGTAGGCCAGGCTGGCCTGAAATTTACAGAGATCTGTCTGCCTCTGCCTCCTGATTAATGGGATTAATGGTGTTCCCTGCCACATCATGCATTTTAAATAATAATGATTTTTTTTTAGTTCAGTAGAGAGAGGCACAGAGACTGATTAAAGGTAAAAAAATTTCCTTTAGTAACACCTGGCACTCACAGAAGGGAAGCTTGGACAGGAGTCACAGCCACAGCCCCTTGATCTGTATTCTTAATTAAACATTTTGACGTTGCAAACATTTATAAAACAAATAGTAGAACACACCTCAACGTGTTTTGTATGTGAGTAGTTGTAGTGTTCATTAGACGAATCCCAGAAATGGGACCACTAGGCCATCGGTACAAACATATTACATTGATTATGTGTGTGTGTGTGTACGCAGAACACATGTGTAGGTCAGACGTTATTTTGCTGAGTTAGTTCTCTCCTTCTACCATGTATGTTCAGGAGCTAGACCTGAAGAGATCTGCAGGCTTAGCATCAAGTGCCCTTTCCTGCTATGCTGTCGTGCTGGCCTGGCATAAACATTTTAATAGAGGTTTACTTTTATTACTTTTAAATTTTGAGCATAGGGACTGGAGAGATGGCTCAGCAGTTAGGAGCATTGGACCTGGGCTCAATTCTCAGCACCCACATGGCAGCTCACAACTATCTGTGACTCTGGTCCCAGGGGATCCAACAACTACTTCTGGCTTCCTCAGGTATCAGATATACATATGGTGCACATACATATATGCAAGCAAGACACTCATACATATAAAATAATAAAAATAATAAAGTTTGAGTGTATACACACATACACACACGTCTGTGTACGTGTGTCTAGTTACCTGTAGAAGTCAGAAGAGGGCAGCAGATCTCCTGGCGTTGGAGTGGCGTGAGCTACCTGTCAGGGGTGCTGGGAACTGAACTTGGGTCCTCTGAAGGAGCAGCAAGCTCTCCTAACTGCTGAGTCACCTCTCCAGGCTAATATTTTAAATATTATTCAGGTGGGTTTTTGAAAGCAACTGGGTTTACATAGAGAAATGCAGGCTGGCCTAGAAGACATGATATAACCCAGGTAGGCCTCCCACTGTAGATCCTCCTGCATCAGCTTCCTGAGTGCTGGGCTTCCAGGCATGATCACCACATCCATCTGTATCTTTACAGTCTTAAAATGTATGTGGCAGACACGATTGCCTTTTCTGGAGTGGGAGGAGCACAGGCCGCAGTGTTAAGATTTTGTTGTTTAGATTAAATACTGATTTTATTCAAAGACCTCTACTCTTAGATTAGGCGTATTAGTCATTTGACTCTATGACATTCAGCCTAAACTTCATCTAAGTTCCATCATAGCCTTGACATGTTTGCACTATTTATGTGACTTGTCCAAGGTCTTTGAGAAAGTTTCAACTTGATAAGATCATCTTCTAGGGCATCAGATGTGGACAGATATGTTTGATGTACTAGAATATGCTGGGCCAGGACCCCAAAGCCGAGGTTTACAATCCTGGATTTGTTTCTTTCCTTCTCTGAGCCTTGGCTGGAACAGATAGAAATGATCTTACTGATAAGCAGCAAGCTAGACATGGGGCTGGTTTCTGGATCTCACCCCTGTGTGAACAAAGCCAAGCACACAAAGCCTGAGGGTGGCAGCCCTCCCTCATCTATGTTCTCTCTTTTAGTAAACATTCATTCACCAGTGTTCCAGTGCACCCTCCACCAAGGAAGGCTCTCCCATCTCCCATCCTCCACCAAGGCTCTCCCATCTCCCATCCTCCCCCAAGGCTCTCCCGTCTCCCATCCTCCACCAAGGCTCTCCTGCCTCCCATCCTTCACCAAGGCTCTTCCATCTCCTAGGATTTTCCTTCCTTTCCCTTCCCCAAAGATCTCTATTGCTTTTTTTCGGCCCTGACCCTGGCCTACCCTCACCCTTCTCTTCCTCCTTTTTACAGATGCCTGCCTTATTCCCGATTCAGGAAAGCTGCTCCTTTCTCTGTAACTGGAGGCCAATTTGTCTGAACTAGATTAGAAGCTGTTTGATGCAAGGAATGGGATGAGGTGACCAGCGGCACAGCGCAGATGTGCTGAGCAAATGTCCACCAAACAGAGAAACATGAATGGAGAGTGTGGCTATGGCCTTGAGTGAAGATTTGTTTGAGATCAGCAGTCAAATCTTTAAAGCCCATTCCCATGGGCAGTTAGGGAAATGAAGTAAGAATGGCAGGCAAACTGGCTGCTAAAAATACCAGGGCTGCAGGGCCTTATTTTTCACACCTGGCTTGGCCAGTTTTGTTTATTCAGAATTTTCTCATTTCCATGTAAACCACATTCCCCGATACCAGTTTGGCTTTGACTCTGTATCTGCCTTTGCTTTGGTTATTTGGTTAAAAAACAATCACACAGACACACACAGACAGACAGACAGACACACACACACATACACACACACACCCTACTCTGTGCTCAGTGAGCTCCTGGGTTTAGCATTCTGCCATTGCGGAGAGCTACTATTACCAAAGCTACCTGCTCAGGAGGGCAGAAGACCCTGGGATCTGCTCTCTGAATCCTCACTGGTGAGTGCCGTCATCCCCACTTAGTAGGTGAGAAAACAAATTCAGCGATGTGAATTTTTTCATGGTCACCTAGGAAATAAGTTGTGGAGTGGAGACTTGAACCTAAGTGGGATCTTTTCTCACATCGAGTCTTGTATCTCCCTCGAGAGGGGCCCACGGCTATCCTTTTGGTAGCTCTGAAAGCTGCTTCCATGGGGGAGAAGAGATGAGCCCCAATCTCATCTGACTTGTGTGGCTGATGCGGATGGAGTGGCCTCTATCCCCAGTGTGGTGGGGATGGAAGTTTAGGATATGGTGGTTCTATCTTTATAAATGTGTTTCTTACAAAAGGACATAGCCTGTCCCCCTCTGTCATTCACAGGATACCTTCCAATACACCGGGAACTTTAGTCAGATGTAATCTCCTGGTTGTGGCTTTTCAGCTTTTAGAAGTGGGAACTATTGAGTTTCTGCTCATTGTGCATTTCAGGCTGTGATGTTCAGTTGTAGTAGTCCAGAATGGACCTAGATGGAGATTTAAAAGAAAGCTTAGAGACTGAACCTTTTTGGGTTCTCTGGCTCAGTGGCTTTAAGGATAAGAATGTGGGCAACATTTACTCCCTCACCCAGACTCAGGGTCCACAGGCACAACATAGTGGAGATCCTGGAAGAACCCACCTACACTGTTTCTGGGGGTGGTGAAATGAGACTTTAGGGGGTAGAGTTGCCAGATGATATGGGAGGGATGAAATGAGATGTTAAGGGTAGTGTTGCCAGATAATACTGGGGGGAGGGAATGAAATGAGACTGTAGGGGTAGAGCTGTCAGAGGCTAAGCTGTCTGTAGGAAGCCAGAGCCTGCCAGGGAACACAGACGCAGAGTGTCTGTGGAGCTGCCAGGCTGAACGCTGTGAGCTTTTTGCAGATATCCGCCTGGGACCCACACTGTGCTGTCTAGAAGGGGTCAGAGCTGAGAGAATGGCCAAATTCAAGCCGCCACAGTAACATCAGGAAGGGCAGACGTCTGGGTCCATTTCCTCTCATTGTCATCTTCTCCAAGGCTTCCAGCTTCTCAAAGGCTCCTGTCTCTTCCCACTATCTTCCAAGTCCTTTACACATGCAAATACACACACAAGCACGCACGCACACGTTCACTCCTAGGATTCGGACGCTATTCCAAGAAACAGCCTATCATTTCTCCCAATAGTTAGGGAAGCTTCCTA